>BLKR01003833.1:0-52500 GCA_011170035.1 Teleogryllus occipitalis
GTTCCATTTAAGGTTTGACTGAATTGAGAGACCTAAAAAATTTGTTGCCTTAACATCAGTCAATGGTACACCGTTCATTTTCAATACTTCACAGAATTGTTTATTTGAAATGGAAAACTGCATTAAAACCGTTTTCTTTTCGTTTACTATTAACTTGTTATTTCGGAACCAATTTGAAAATCTGATATTGTACTATTTACGGTTTCTTTATTGCAAAGGATGTTCGTATCATCCGCACAGAGAACCGTTCTTCCGTTTCGAATCGTCGAGGGCATATCGTTTACGTAAAGTAGGAACAGAATAGGGCCTAAAATCGATCCTTGAGGAACTCCACGTGCAATGGGCAAAGAGTCGGAAAGGTGCGTACGTAATGTTCCATCATTCCAGTAAGGTATTTCTACTCTCTGAGATCGTTGTTTAAGGTACGAACACAACCAATCTAGAGCAATACCACGGATGCTATGTGAAGGTAATTTTGAAAGTAAAATGTCATGATCAATGATGTCAAAAGCTTTTGAGAGATCTAATTATAATCCAATAAGTGCTTCGTTTTGGCCCAATGATGAGGCGACATCTTAAGAAAAGAAAATATAGCTGTTTCCGTTGATTTTGATTTTCTAAATCCATGTTGGCAATCTGAAAGCGCGTCGTGTTTAGTGAGAAAGGTTTCCATTCGTACGTAAAAAAGTCTCTCTAATATTTTTGAAAAAACTGATAGAAGAGAGAAGAGAGAGAAGAGAGAGAGAGAGAGAGAGAGAGAGAGAGAGAGAGAGGAGAGAGAGAGAGAGAGAGAGAGAGAGTTATTTGGTTTAAGACTTTGATCTTTAGTTTTTTTTTTTTTATGGTGATGTTTCTATTTGTTTTCTTTCCTGTTTATTAGTACTCTTGTTTTCATCTCAAAGTACAAATGATGGTGATAATTGGGGGGCAGATTTTGATGACCTAAAGTATCACTAAAAATGATCAATAAAATGCTCTTATAATGTTTTAAAAATGCCCTAAAAGCAAAGAAAAATGACATAAAATTATCATCAAAACAAGTTCACATGAACAACTTCAGCTGTTGGATATGGTATTGATGTAATCGAGGCTTCTTCTATTTGTTCAAGTGAACTCAGCTTTCAAACTTTTGATTTAGATTGTTCTTTGCCAGAAAATCTCTGTCTTTAGTTATCCCAATATTGGCTGAACCACCAATAACACTGACAGGCGTCACAGAATCCTTAGATTACATACTCACAACTGATATTACAACATCTGAGTGAAGAAATGTAATAGGATACCAGGTATGGGTACTCAGGAATTCTGTGGAAAACATTTGTTGTATCGCATAAATATTGTTTGAAGCAAATACCATTAAAATGACATTAAAATCAATAAGAAAGAGAAAAATGCATTAAAAATGGTGGAAAAAGTTAAAAAATGTCTTTTTATCAGAAATCAAAGGCAAATAAATGACATATAAAAATGGGGCATTTCCTTTTGTCATAAAACAAAATGAATTTCTATTCTAAAAGGTATTGTTGTAAAGTGAAAAGAAAAAAAAAGACTTTTCATTAAAATCCACCCCCTAGTGATTATTATGTTTAGATGTATTACTTTATTTTGTGTTGGATAAATTCAATTTATTAATATTATTACTATTAATATTATTGTTATTCTCCTAATTCATAACTAAAGATATTAAGAGTCGGTTGAACATAAAATCTACTCTGGGTTGCAACCAGCTTCCTAAGGAGCAGATCTAGGGACTATCGGTGCCTCTATAATACTTTGCGCAAAATGTGGGATGTCCCAAATATAGCCAAGTCTTGCACTTTCTATTCTTTTGAATGACGGGAATTTATTCAAATTCTTTGACAAATTTTGTGAAACAAACCCCAATATAATTATTTGAACCCCTATTTGAAGTGAATGCAATTTATGGAAAAAACTCTCAAAAGCGGCTCCAAAGTGTTTCATTAATTTTTTCCATAAGTAGAGCAAAGGATGCTTAAAAAATGACACTGCTGTCATTCTTGTTGATCTCTCTGAAATATTGAAATTTGCAAAAGTTATAAATATTGTGTGAAAGTAGGTGCTTATCTAGCACCATAGGTTTCCTTTACCTTGCACTTCACTCACAAATTCTGATGACTTCAGTAAGCGCAGCATTGTTCAGATTGCCCTTCAATTTTGGAGTGTTCTAAAAGATTTCAACACACTAGCAAGATTAATTATAAATAACACCAAAACATAATAAATTAACAGTTTTTATTCAAATAAGAATAATTAAATGTCATAACAATACAATGCAGATTGCAACTAAATATATCTTATTAAAATTGTTGATCTATTCTACTGAAGAAGGAAAAATAATTAAGAGAGAATTCAAAGGTGAGAATAAAAGGCAGAAGGAAATATTTCCCTGACTTCTGGACCCTAGAGTCTGGGCAAGACAAATTAAAGCAATCCTGGGTGAGAAGCTTAGAGTTGTGTGAACAACAGGAGATATTGCTAGCCATTTAGTTAAGAAACATGAGCTTCAACTCCTTTAGATACTAGTGCAAAACATAGAAAATAACATTATCAATACTATCAACACGACATTGTTTGTCAAGCAATATTACCTTAAAAGAAGGAACACTAGATGGAATCATTGCATTCATGCATGAAAAGGGGCGAAGGGATGCACTTAAATGCATATGCTCCATAGAATTTGATGAAATTAATAACACTAAAAAAATACAGTTCCCATAATGCTTTCCGAGTGTTAATGATACATAGTCTTTAAATTTAGGAAACAAATGTTTTTTTTACAATTTTGATTTTCCACTAACAAAGGTCATTCTATTTGAAGTTGTGACCAAACTGTATTCAGCAGGGTATACATGGATTTTTATTAACTGTGACATCACATCAAAAATTGAAAATCAGTGGGATGATTCAGGGATAAATTTAGATTATTATACTTTGTTTATCCAGTTGAAAAAGAATCTAAAATGCGTTTTTGCAAGTCCTCTTCATCTTCTGAAAAAAGTTAGAGATCATTTTCTGGATAGTAGCTCCATTATTGATGATTTTCACATAAATAAGAAATGTATTCTCACATTTAAACTTAGTAGCATGAAAATTTCATTCAAAGTAACAGGAAATCATTTGACAATGCTACATTTTCACCAATTGTTAAAATCAATATGTATTGGAAATTTCTTTTTATTTACTTTGGAATGTTTCCTAGTGCTCTTGAGTTTTAAAGAGAGGTTTAAAAAGTGTAATTTAGGAAACATTCATTAGTTTTACTTTTTTGTAATCTGAATGTTGTACAACATGCAAAAGTTTCCAATTTAGCACAACCATTTCTTGAAATAAAGAATCTACCTGTTACAGACTAAGCATCTATGGATTTTCAGATTGAATGAGATAATGAAAAAGCCTGTGATGTTTTCACAGATTTCTTATCAAGGGAACTGGAAGACTTAGGAACAGGACACTACTCTTTGCTCCTTTCTCAATTCGTAAATCAAAATTAATGAAGTGTCGAAATAAAAATACAAAATGACAAAAGTATAACATTGTAGACAAAATTGAAATCAGAAATGCAACAACCAGGTAATTCAACTAGGTGCACATTTCAAATACCCAATAAAAACAGCCAAAAAAAATTAGAAAGTTGCATTTCCTTGTTTATTTTCCGAGGAAAAAAAATTGGCAAGTGCGATTGTCTGTCCTTTCCTTTCCTGAAATGGCTCATAAGTAGCAAATGAATACATGTTTTAGTTATAAAAATATTAAAATTAAGTTATTTATTTGACATTTTCCTGAATTTTAACTATTACTCATAACAAATATATTCAGATGATGATGATATATTAAATTGTGTAATTTGTTCATGAAATTTACGAAAATAGCAACATTTATTTGATATATTACAATAAACATGAAAATAAATTTTTACAATATTTTTATATGGTGTAGGTATGATGATGTAATCAGACTATATTTTGTAACATGGATATATTTGAAAGTTTCCAAGAATTATCAATTAGCCTGACCCAAGTTCTTGAAAATAATCAGAAATATAAATAAACATTTATTGGAAAAATAAATGTAAACAGTAAAAGGATAAAGAAAACAATAAAAGGACGTGTACATTTAAATGTTCTTGAGTAAATCAATTTTCTTGTCTTATTATTACCTGAACTCAGTCCAGTTCATCTGAATTTCTCGATTGACAACTTACGAAACACTTAAATGGGAATAATTAACTAAACAGAATGTTGTTTAAAACATTTAAGAAGTATTAAAAAACCGACAACAATGCTTTACATATCTGCATCAATGACTTGTAACAAGGTGATGGTGGTAGCCCGCATTTACAAATCCCGCTTACAGATGTGGCGCAATTTGGAGCATGAAGCTCATTGGCTGCCGCCGGATAGGCTGCCCGCAGCACAGCTTCTTGCGGGGCCCCTTCGAGTGCGCGTCTGGGACAGAGCATGGTGGAAATAACACCATGGGACAAGAGAATCAGTTACGCGGGATGAAGCACTCTGCCGTGAGAGGACGAGCGGGTACCTCCGTGAAGTTAGCCGGGAAAAATCTGCGATTTCAACATAACTTGGTATATCGTTTGCCCATCGTTTGCCCAGGTTTGCCCACCAAAAATTTTCGTTTGCCCACCCCCAGAAAAAAAGTTACACACAAATCAAATTTTCGGGCCAAATACACGCTGGCAGAAAAAATTTGGGATTTCAACCCAACTTAGTATATCGTTTGCCCATCGTTTGCCCAGGTTTGCCCACCAAAAGTTTTCGCTTGCCCACGCACAGAAAAAAACCAAAAATTTTCGTTTGGCTACCCCAACAAAAAAATTACACGAAAAAAATTCCCGACTCCGAGTTACGCTTTTGTAAATATAATCGACCCGGCTACCACTTACACTGAAGGAACAATTTTAATATTCAGTATGCTAATTCTCAATAGTGTTTTGTCGTTTGCCCAGTGACAATTTTCGTTTGCCCAGGCTCAGAAATGCAAATAAAGGCAGAAGCGTGTATTTACCGGTGCCTCCGACTAACGTTTATACAATCGACCCAGCTATCACTTCCACTGAAGAACGAATTTTAATATTCAGTATGCTAATTTTTAATAGTGTATTGTCGTTTGCCCAGTGACAATTTTCGTTGCCCAGGCACAGAAATGCAAATAAAGGCAAGAAGCGTGTATTTACACGGTGCCTCCGACTAATGTTTTTGTTTATATAAATCGACATTTACCACTTACACTAAGGGAACAATAATATTATTCAGTATACTATTTCGCAATAGTGTATTTTCGTTTGCTCAGTGACAATTTTTGTTTGCCCAGGATCAGAAATGCAAATAAAGGTAGAAGCGTGTATTTACCGGTGCCTCCGACTAACGTTTTTGTTTATAAAATCGACCCAGCTATCACTTCCACTAAAGAACCAATTTTAATATTCAGTATGCTAATTTGCAATAGTGTATTGTCGTTTGCCCAGTGACAATTTTCGTTTGCCCAGGCTCAGAAATGCAAATAAAGGCAGAAGCGTGTATTTACCGGTGTGTCCGACTAACGTTTTTGTTTATATAATCGACCCGGCTACCACTTACACTGAAGGAACAATTTTAATATTCAGTATGCTAATTCTCAATAGTGTATTTTCGTTTGCCCAGTGACTATTTTCGTTTGCCCAGGCACAGAAATGCAAATAAAGGAAGAAGCGTTTATTACTCGGGGCTCTGGCTTACGCTTATGTTGATATAAACGGCCTGGCTACCACTTACGCTGAAGGAACAATAATAATATTCAGTATACTATTTCGTAATAGTGTATTTTCGTTTGCCCAGTGACAATTTTCGTTTGCCCAGGCTCAGAAATGCAAAGAAAGGCAGATGCGTTTATTTACCGGTGCCTCCGACTACCGTTTTTGTTTATATAATCGACCCGGCTACTACTTACACTGAAGGAACAATTTTAATATTCAGTATACTAATTCTCAATAGTGTATTGTCGTTTGCCCAGTGACTATTTTCGTTTGCCCAGGCACAGAAATGCAAATAAATGAAGAAGCGTTTATTAATCGGGGCTTTGGCTTACGCTTCTGTTTATATAAACGGCCTGGCTACCACTTACGCTGAAGGAACAATAATAATATTCAGTATACTATTTCGTAATAGTGTATTTTCGTTTGCTCAGTGACAATTTTTGTTTGCCCAGGCGCAGAAATGCAAATAATGGCAGAAGCGTTTATTTACCGGTGCCTCCGACTAACGTTTTTGTTTATATAATCGACCCGGCTACCACTTACACTGAAGGAACAATTTTAATATTCAGTATGCTAATTCTCAATAGTGTATTGTCGTTTGCCCAGAGACTATTTTCGTTTGCTCAGGCACAGAAATGCAAATAAATGAAGAAGCGTTTATTAATCGGGGCTCTGGTTTACGCTTCTGTTGATATAAACGGCCTGGCTACCACTTACGCTGAAGGAACAATAATAATATTCAGTATACTCATTCGTAATAGTGTATTTTCGTTTGCCCAGTGACAATTTTCGTTTGCACAGCCTCAGAAATGCAAATAAAGGCAGAAGCGTTTATTTACCGGTGCCTCCGACTAACGTTTTTGTTTATATAATCGACCCGGCTACTACTTACACTGAAGAAACAATTTTAATATTCAGTATGCTAATTCTCAATAGTGTATTGTCGTTTGCCCAGTGACTATTTTCGTTTGCCTAGGGACAGAAATGCAAATAAAGGAAGAAGCGTTTATTTTTTGGGGCTCTGGCTTACGCTTCTGTTCATATAAACGGTCTGGCTACCACGTACGCTGAAGGAACAATAATAATATTCAGTATACTATTTCGTAATAGTGTATTTTCGTTTTCTCAGTTACAATTTTCGTTTGCCCAGACTCAGAAATGAAAATAAAGGCAGAAGCGTGTATTTACCGGTGCCTCCGACTAACGTTTTTGTTTATACAATCTACCCGGCTATCACTTCCACTGAAGAACCAATTTTAATATTCAGTATGCTAATTCTCAATAGTGTATTGTCGTTTGCCCAGTGACTATTTTCGTTTGCCCAGGCACAGAAATGCAAATAAAGGAAGAAGCGTTTATTTATCGGGGCTCTGGCTTACGCTTCTGTTCATATAAACGGCCTGGCTACCACTTACGCTGAAGGAACAATAATAATAATATTCAGTATGCTAATTCTCAATAGTGTAGTTTCGTTTGCCCAGTGACAATTTTCGTTTGCCCAGGCTCAGAAATACGAATACAGGCAGAAGCGTTTATTTACCGCTGCCTCCGACTAACGTTTTTGTTTATATAATCGACCCTGCTACCACTTACACTAAAGGAAAAACTTTAATATTCAGTATACTAATTCTCAATAGTGTATTTTCGTTTGCCCAGTGACAATTTTCGTTTGCCCAGGCTCAGAAATACGAATACAGGCAGAAGCGTTTATTTACCGCTGCCTCCGACTAACGTTTTTGTTTATATAATCGACCCGGCTACCACTTACACTAAAGGAAAAACTTTAATATTCAGTATGCTAATTGTCAATAGTGTATTTTCGTTTGCTTGCCCAGTGACAATTTTCGTTTGCCCAGGCACAGAAATGCAATTAAAGGCAGAAGCGTTTATTAATCAGGGCTTTAGCTTACGCTTCTGTTTATTTAAACGTCCTGGCTACCACTTACGCAGAAGTAACAATAATAATATTCAGTATACTATTTCGTAATATTCGTAATAGAGTATTTTAGATTGCCCAGTGACAATTTTCGTATGCCCAGGCTCAGAAATGCATTTAAAGGCAGAAGCGTTTATTTACCGATGCTTCTGACTAACGTTTTTGTTTATATAATCGAACCGGCTACCCCTTGCACTGAAGGAACAATTATAAAATTCTGTATACTATTTCGTAATAGTGTATACCCAAAAGAAACAATGATAATTTTCAGTATACTATTTCTCAATAGTGTATTGACGTTTGCCCAGTGACAATTTTCGTTTGCCCAGGCTCAAAAATGCATTTAAAGGCAGAAGCGTTTATTTACCGGCGCCTCCGACTAACGTTTTTGTTTATATAATCGACCCGGCTACCCCTTACACTGAAGGAACAATTATAAAATTCAGAATGCTATTTCTCAATAGTGTATTATCGTTTGCTCACTGACAATTTTCGTTTGCCGAGCACGGAAATGCAATTAAAGGCAGAAGCGTTTATTAATCGGGGCTCTAGCTTGCGCTTCTGTTTATTTAAACGTCCTGGCTACCACTTACGCTGAAGTAACAATTATAATATTCAGTATACTATTTCGTAATAGTGTATTTTCGATTGCCCAGTGACAATTTTCGTTTGCCCAGGTGCAGAAATGCAATTAAATGCAGAAGCGTTTATTAATCGGGGCTCTGGCTTACGCTTCCGTTTATATAATCGGCCTGGCTACCACTTACGCTAAAGTAACAGTAATAATATTCAGTATACTATTTCGTAATAGTGTATTTTCGATTGCACAGTGACAATTTTTGTTTGCCCAGGCTCAGAAATGCATTTAAAGTCAGAAGCGTTTATTAATCGGGGCTCTAGCTTACTCTTCTGTTTATTTAAACGGCTTGGCTACCGCTTACGCTGAAGTAACAATAATAATATTCAGTATACTATTTCTTAAGAGTGTATTTTCGTTTGTCCAATGACAACTTTTGTTTGCCCAGGCACAGAAATGCAATTAAATGCAGAAGCGTTTATTAATCGGGGCTCTGGCTTACGCTTCTGTTCATATAATCGGCCTGGCTACCACTTACGGTAAAGTAACAATAATAATATTCAGTATATTATTTCATAATAAAGTATTTTCGATTGCCCAGTGACAATTTTTGTTTTTCCAGGCTCAGATATGCATTTAAAAGCAGAAGCGTTTATTTACCGGTGCCTCCGACTAACTATAAATGGCTGTCTCACCACGGGTACAGACAGCTGGGAGAAGAACAAAAAAAGGATGTACAAATCATCGCGTCCATAGAGTTTGCTTCCTTTTTTCTACCCTGATCGCCAAACATATGTTGCGGGCAGTAGATCTCGGTAACTAATGTAAAGGTTGTGAGGCTGGTGCCCTCTTCCTCTGATATAGAAGTACTTTTTGATTTCAGGTTTTATCCTAAGCTGTCTGTTAACTATAATATTAGAAGAATGGTCGAACGTTTCGAAACCATTTTTGGTTTCTTCTTTTTGAAGGTATACTAAAATATGTACGTTATAAATTATAAAAATTAGTAGTAGCCAGGCCGTATGTATGAACATAAGCGTAAACCAGAGCCCCGATAAACAAGCGCATCTGCCTTTAATTGCATTTCTGAGCCTGAGCAAAAGAAAATTGTCACTGGGCAAACGACAATACACTATTGAGAAATAGCATACTGAATATTAAAATTGTTCCTTCAGTGTAATTGGTAGCCGGGTCGATTACATAAACAAAAACGTTACTTGGAGGCACCGGTAAATAAACGATTCTGCCTTTAATTGCATTTCTGAGCCTGGGCAAACGAAAATTGTCACTGGGCAAACGATAAGACACTATTGAGAAATAGCATACTGAATATTATAATTGTTCCTTCAGTGTAAGGGGTAGCTGGAGTGATTATATAAACAAAAATGTTAGTCGGAGGCACCGCTAAATAAACGCTTCTGCCTTTAAATGCATTTCTGAGCCTGAGCAAACGAAAATTATCACTGGGCAATCGAAAATGCACTATTACGAAATAGTATACTGAATATTATTATTTTTATTTCAGCGTAGTTGGTAGCCAGGCCGATTATATGAACAGAAGCGTAAGCAAGAGACCCGATTAATAAACGCTTCTGCACTTAATTGCATTTCTGTGCCTGGCCAAACGAAAATTGTCACTGGATAAACGAAAATACACTCTTACGAAATAGTATACTGAATATTATTATTGTTACATCAGCGTAAGTGGTAGCCAGGCCCATTTTATGAACAGAAGGTAAGCCAGAGCCCCGATTAATAAACGCTTCTGCATTTAATTGCATTTCTGTGCCTGGGCAAACGAAAATTGTCACTGGGCAAACGAAAATACATTCTTAAGAAATAGCATACTGAATATTATAATTGAACCTTCAGTGTAAGGGGTAGCCGGTTCGATTATATAAACAAAAACGTTAGTCGGGGGCACCGGTAAATAAACGCTTCTGCCTTTAAATGCATTTCTGCACCTGGGCAAACGAAAATTGACACGGGGCAATCGAAAATACACTATTACGAAATAGTATACTGAATATAATTATTGTTACTTTAGCGTAAGTGGTAGCCAGGCCGATTATATGAACGGAAGCGTAAGCCAGAGCCCCGATTAATAAACGCTTCTGCCTTTAATTGCATTTTCGTGCTCGGCAAACGAAAATTGTCAGTGGGCAAACGATAATACACTATTGAGAAATAGCATTCTGAATTTTATAATTGTTCCTTCAGTGTAAGGGGTAGCCGGGTCGATTATATAAACAAAAACGTTAGTCGGAGGCACCGGTGAATAAACGCTTCTGCCTTTAAATGCATTTCTGAGACTGGGAAAACGAAAATTGACACAGGGCAATCGAAAATACACTATTAGAAAATAGTATACTGAATATTATAATTGTTACTTCAGCGTAAGTGGTGCCCAGGTCCATTATATGAACAGAAGCGTAAGCCAGAGCCCCGATTAATAAACGCTTCTGCATTTAATTGCATTTCTGTGCCTGGGCAAACGACAATTGTCACTGTGCAAACGAAAATACATTCTTAAGAAATAGCATACTGAATATTATAATTGTTCCTTCAGTGTAAGGGGTAGCCGGTTCGATTATTTAAACAAAAACGTTAGTCGGGGGCACCGGTAAATAAACGCTTCTGCCTTTAAATGCATTTCTGAGCCTGGGCAAACGAAAATTGTCACTGGGCAATCGAAAATACACTATTATGAAATAGTATACTGAATTTTATAATTGTTCCTTCTGTGTAAGGGGTAGCCGGGTCGATTATATAAACAAAATCGTTAGTCGGAGGCACCGGTGAATAAACGCTTCTGCCTTTAAATGCATTTTTGAACCTGGTCAAACGAAAATTGTCACTGGGCAAACGTCAATACACTATTGAGAAATACTATACTGAAAATTATCATTGTTTCTTTTGGGTAAGTGGTAGCCGGTTCGATTATATTAACAAAGGTGTAACTCGGAGACACCGTTAAATAAACGCTAGTGCCTTGAATTCCATTTCTGTGCCTGAGCAAACGAAAATATTCTGTGGGTAAACGCAAATACTCTATTAGGAAGTAGCAACTTGGGCAAGCGATTTACTAAATTATTTAAAATACCTGATTTTTTTGGTCAAATTGGATTTGCCACGAAAATTTTTTCGTGTAAGTTTTTTGTTTGGGTAGCAATACGAAAATTTTTGGTGGTTTTCTGTGGGTAGGCAAACGAAAACTTTTGGTGGGCAAACCTGGGCAAACGATGGGCAAACGATATACTAAGTTTGGTTGAAATCCCAGATTATTTCTGGTTTGCGTGGACTTGGCCTGAAAATTTGTTTTTTGTGTAACTTTTTTTGGGGGGTGGGCAAACGAAAATTTTTGGTGGGCAAACCTGGGCCAACGATGGGCAAACGATATACCAAGTTTGGTTGAAATTGCAGATTTTTTCCGGCCAACTTCACGGAGGTCCTTTGTCTGTCTGTCTGTCCCTCGGTCGGTGAATATTACTAGCGCCTAAACCAACCGTACGAGCGTTTCTAAATTGAAGATGTCGATCTGGCTCTCTTTGAAGATATGAAAAACATTCTTTGGAAGTATTTAATAAAGACCCCTGGAAATTTTCAAAATTTTCTCGAAAACTCCTCCAAATTTTTTCTTCAAATTTCTTTTAAGAATACACTTATAAAGGTAGCATACGTCCGATTTTCGCTGTTAACTCTGAATTTTCGAAAATTGCAAAAAACTGAATATTTTTCGGAGTGTTCTTACAGCTACAAAATCGAAGACAGATTTTCCCTTGGAAATGAAATTTGTTGTCCATAAAGATTTCTTTCATTATGATCATGTAGATTTTTTGAAACTTTTAGTGGTTTTCGCGCAATATTGCGTGCAACATTTGCAATTTCAAAAAATTACAAAATCAATTTTTGGGGTGGGGATACTGCTAAATACACTCTGTAAGATGACAGAAACGCCATAATGGTCTATACTTTTGTTTTTGAAAAAATAACAATTTAATTTTTTTAAATTCTCTTACGTCGGTAATATTTACATTAGAGGCTATTTCTACCCATTATATTTATGACTACATGTGCTTCAAATAATGTATAAAATTTCTCTAAATCTCAACAGTTTACTGTAAAAAAGGGCTCAAAATTCCGCATTTTCAGAAACGCTCAAACGCCAATTTCTCAAAAATGGATCCAATTTTTTTTTCAATTTTTTCCAACGTGTCGTGGTAATGGCACTATTTAATACGACGTAAAGTACCTTTCTTTTTTCAAAAATTAAATATATGTAATTTTCTTGATATATCTCTCACGCCGTAAATATGCACATTTTAACGGATTTGTATACATCATTGAATTTCTGAGTGAAAGTTTTTCAAATTACTTCACTTGAAGTTTTTCAGAAAGTCAATAGATTCCTGTGAAAAACAGCTTCAAATTTTGTATTTACAGTAACGCTTAACGCCATTTTCTTAAAAACGACTCAAACGTTTTCAATGAAAATTGCTATTTAAGACTAAGTTTTAGCCTTCTTTAATTTTCTTAAAATGATATTTTGGTTCTACTATTTGGAAACCAAAAGGTTGAGAAAACGTCAATAAAATGTACTTGGGGAGGGGGGCGATAGATAGCAGGAGGGAAGTAGGAGGGGCAAGACTGTATAGTACCAATTCACACCAAGGAAGGTAGAAAACTTTACTACGAGAAAGTCTCTGCCATTCTGTTGCACCTCTAGTTCGTCATCAGGGGATGGAGAAGATTTTTTCTGCTGAAATTCCGCTGTTTTTTCGCGTAGCATTACATAACTTTCTTTATACTATGTATATTACTTCCTATATACGTATGTATACGTATGTAACACTACGGCGAAAAGATCTTTCCACCACGTTAGCAACGAATCAAAGCTTCAGTACGTTGAATTCTGATTGGTTGAAGCGAAACTTACGTTGGTCATTGTGAATGGTTGTTTTTACATGTAAATTTTACTGTTAAGTTTACAGCAATACGTTATGTTTAAGTTTGCATTTTGAATGAGTCCTATCGGGGCTCCGCCCGCGCCAGTCCTGGCTTACGAAAGCCGGTTGCCCCCGTTCCGCAGCCATGAAGTGACAGTTCGCCTGGACTTTTGGTTGGTTGGTTGGTTAGTTAGTTAGTTAGTTAGTTAGCTAGCTAGCTATCGATTAGTCATTAGTCCCGTAAGTGTAGTGCATGTTTTTCCTCGGGAGATGGCGGTGATCTTCCGAGCGAGTGGCGAGATCCGCAGAGGCGTTTCCAAATGTGCTAGTGATGGAACAACCGTGCGCGTGTGTCCCCGATGGGTAAGGCTCTTAAGAGCCAGTGCAAGTTTGATTGGCAAACTATAAACAACTCAATGTTAGTATGTAGGGGAAATTGAGCATTGCTTTCGCACTTTAAAGAAATAAGTTGAAACATATTCTAATCTCGATGGGTAACGAGGTGTTTACACAGCGCATCAGTAATATAGTGCAAGTGCGTCTAAATAATGTAAAAAAGTAGCGTCTAATGTAAGTCTAGTATGCAAATTTAGATTATAAGTGTAAGTGCGTGTGTCTATACTATGGTTTTTCTCAGGTGACATCTGTGTGTACTATCTTGAAGACGGAATACGGCACGATTTTTTGCGTCTTTCTATTTCCTGGCGCTAATCCTCGCATAATCGCCACCGGATCAAGTAGTGCTGCAGACCAAGCGACTCTACCGGCACGACGAAGAACGACGCGAAAAGTCGTGAAATATTCCATCAACAAGGCAATACCCACAGATGCCACGTTATAAAAACCAAAGCAACTGGATTTTTCCACTTCTTCGTTGTCAGGGCTCAGCAATGATTTTTTTTCTGCCGAAAATATGCTTTTTAGCGCTGCATTACATAACTTTCTCTATACTACGTATAATTACTCCGTATATACGTACGTACATGAGAAAGTGAAAAGCAATAATGCTGGCGTCTCTATGCCCACACCCGATAATGCGAGTGCGTAACCGGGGAAGCACTACCCACCGAGATCACAGAGCCCAACGCAGGTTGCCGATCGCTCTTCCAAATGGCTCGAGCTCTGCGCAACGCTGCTCGCTGGGTAGGGCGCGCTCTGAGAGACACTTTCTCGTGCTGCCTGGGACAGAGTAAGCACCCGACGGCCAGCGCCAGCCGCTTTGAGCTTAACATGGTCCAGGCGTTTTACACTCAGTTCTTCAACCTAAACAATTAATAAACACCTTGCAGTTTAACATTTGAGTTCTAAATTCTGCACTGTTGGGAACACAGTTCTATGCTCAAAATAATAAGGATTTTGACAAATACGACAAACAATTATTTGGAGTAGGCTGCGCATCACATTAATCCTTTTGCCACTCTAATTATATCAATACTTTCATATTATCAGCAACGTTGAAACTAACACATGCTAATGAAAATGAATCATGAATAAACCCAACAAAAATTATTTATTAGTCATGTGCCTGTACGAAAGAGTAATTTATCATTATTGAAACAGTTTTACTTCTTTTTTAGAAATATAATATATTTTAATATATATATATACTTGATTGTAAATTGGAGATATGGTACGAGGGTTAACAGACGATTGTGATAAATACTTGGCTAAATATGCCGAGCAATCAGTTACTTAATTTTCTATTTCCGCAGTGGTAATCATGGAATGTTATGTTAGGGTTCTTTGATCACATTAAAGTCTGTAGACTTTATCCAACACTCAAAATGTTTAAAGGGAATCCAATGTCACTGACAATTTTCTTTCAAAAGTAAAACACTTCCTTTCTACTTATGCTATTAATTTTCACTGAACAGAGCAGATATTCTTATTGCATCACTACCGCAGCTAAGCAAACATTGTGTCATGAAAGAGGAAACTGCTTATTTCCTTCACTTTCATGATATTATGAAATAATTGTGATGTTGCTGAATTTCAGGGGATGAATATGACATCCTGGACAGAACATCAGAAGACAGCAAGTCTCTGAGCTCCGAAATAGAAAAGCAAGAAAGGGAAATGCGTCTCGCTTTTCAAATGGCTGACCGACTGGAAAATGAGTTCCATAACAAAGAAATGATCAACGAGATAATCGATCTTTCCCTAGCTCAACAAGAACCATGTCAACAATTGATAGCGTACCCCTTCGCTTCAAGTGCGCAATACCATCAGCCGCTCAAACCAATACTGCGGTTCGCTGCTATCTTAACAAAGAAGAACATATATATTTTTATGATACTCGACTGGCAATATATGTGTGATATGTACTACTATTTTCTGTGCAACAACCTCATTGAAGCTCTACGCATATTTTTCATTAGAAACAATGCAGTGGTGCTACACAAATTCCATTCGTTGATAGATATTGAAGATATATTGTTGCAACTCAAAGTATTTTATGATGGTGGATATGATGCTTTCTATGGCTTCAGCAAGATTAACTTTTAAATGTATTTTTGATCAATGACATAGCAAAAAAAGCTATTTTTCATAATGAAGGTAATTAGTAATTGGTTGGATATAAATAGTAATTGAAGGTAATTGGTAACCTCAGAAGCTTGGTTAAAATCTAACCTCAACGTTGTGAGGTTAGCCTTTGGTGAGTTTAACGACCAAAAACAGTTACGGAGAAATGCACTCTCTTCGGATTGCCGAGCCGAGTCTTGTTCATTTTAAAAGTATTCAATAATTTACCAATAATGAAGTTAATTTTGGCAATAACATTCAAGATCAAGCGGTACAGCATCGGAATCGGATACGGGTACGGTACAAGGGCTACGGCATCAAACAGAAACAATAACTGTTAAAAATCTTTCCTGTAGGGAGTTCGGAAACGTTATTTTCCATTACTACGTTGCGGGAACCGTTACCGAATGAAACTGTTTCGTTCTTTTTATAATCTGTGGAATTTGTTTATACGATTCTTTTTCATCGTCTTGGTGTAAAATTTATGTACACAGGGTACCCTTTCCATAATTAAAATTAATTTCATTTTCTTGCATAACGATGGCGGTTGTAACCTACAAATAATGCTTGTTCTAAAACCCCGTGTCAAACGAACTTTACTGTGGCACTCGTTGTGATTAGATACAAGTAAAGATGGATTGATTTGTAGAGTAAATCTGTTTCAAAAAGTAGTAAAATCGTTCAGCCTTTTCAAAATCAAACAGTTTTGAAGTAAAAATCAAATTTTAAAACGAAATCGTATTTGAACTATTTTATTAAGTCTCGTAAATGCATGTAAATAATTTACTGACGCGCAGACTGAATCACTTTTTAAAATAATGATGTAAAATAGTTCAGTACTGTTTCAAAATCGAAAAGTTTTGATGTAAAAATCGAAATTGAAAACAAAATCGTATCGAAACTATTTTATTAATTATAAACGGGAATGTTATTTAAATGGTTTGATTTCTTTTCTGTTTGCGCAGGCATAAGTGGTTGTCAAATTTCCCAACTTTTCAGGGTGTCTTTCAATTTATCTAATTACTGATGACAGGAATTACATTGGGGGGGGGGTACCACACATCGATTACAAAATCCTGATTTTACATTTAGAGTCGTGCCCTGAAAAGTAGGGGAATGGGACTATAACAGTTATTTACAGCGTCTTATACAGATTTAACCATGAGCCTACGATTGTTCAAGCAGCTACATTTTATTACGTATGTTAACAATTTGTCCTGAAAAGTGATACCGATTAGTTCACACATTTTTTTAAAGGTCATATTCCCCGTGACCATCTTTCTGGATCTCTGCCATTGAAATCAGAAATGCATGTGGTAGATGCCATAACATAACTTCAGATTCTCTTGCGCCTTTGTTAATATAAGAACATTTTTTCTACAGATTTTCTGCACTTAGCGACGGAATTTGAACAAAAAAAAAAACAATCTGTGATTACAAAGATCATCCCTCACGTCTACAGCAATTCATCATTCTGCGGAGCCTCCTGTGAACGGCATTTGTTCAATGCCACTATTTTTGCACCGCATAGTAACATGAAGAGACTGCCTGGACCAACGTTTTCGTATTAAACTGTAATATATAAAAATGTTTTTACCCTACAAATAAGTTCTTAGTTCATTCAACATGAGCAATTAGCTAGAGTAATTGTAAGAAAAACTTTGAATAAAGTGGATTCCACATGAATTTTACCCGTAATGTGCCTACTTCTCTTGTGGGTGTTTAAATTGCTTACTGTTGTTGCCCCGCGTAAGAGACTCTGGAAGCTCCATTGCATTCACGCGCGGGGTAAACTCAGTGCGCACACCTTGTTCAACACGCATTTTACGGTTCACTGATAATACTGCGGCTGTGAGCCTGTTATAAATAAATAATAACAAAAAACGAATTTTATTTCCTCTTCCAAACAAATTGGATACTTTACAACAGAAATCCCTTTACAATGCATTAAACTTTCAAAATATCTGCAGTAGTGTAAAGGACGTTTACACTATGGTGTAAATCTCATTTTCCTTGAAAACACCGATATTTCGAAAATTTGCAAAAAATCAGATGATTTTTTACGTCTTCCTATAACTACAATAATGAAGATAGAGATTTTTTCGTGAATTGAAATCTGTTCCTTAAATACAAATTTTGAAATAAGGTCATGTACAATTTTTCGAAAATTTGAATACTTTTCGGGTAGTTTTGCTTGAAATGAGAGAAATTACGTGCTTTTTTAGCACCACTAGTCCTAATATGAATATAGTTCAACACACAATAAACTTAAGAAATTCGTGATATCCCCAGCGGGAGCGGGAGCTCATTGCTCACTGCAGCGCCTCTGACCGGGAGATCCTAGGTTCGAGTCCTGGCGGCGCGACATTCGCGATACCAGCTTTTCAGGCTAGGTCGAATTCAGTCGCTGTCTGGAGGAGAATTCTAGCGGCCGGCTGCTTTGGTCGGTAGTTTTCTGTGGTTTCTCCGATCAACACCAGGTGAATGCCGGAGCAGTACCCTACCAAACGGGCCACGGACCGCGCGCGATCTTTCCTTCCTCTTCCTTGTCCTCTCCTCTCCCCTTACACACACACTTACACTAACATGCACTACACTACCTCATATTCTGGGAGACCGTTCGGAAGCTTAGAGGTTGTGCCGGCTGGGGCGGTGCCCCGCTGGTGGGAGAGTCCTGGTTAGGGGCAAACCCCACCAGCCGACGGTAGGTCGGCGCCGGATCTCGCCATCCAGCGGGTTAAGATCACCGCCATCTCCCGACAACAAACATGCACTACACTTACGGGACTAATGACCAAAACATTTGACGCGCCCGGAAACCCGAAAAAATCAATCAATCAATCGTGATACCCCCAGGAAATACACCGGGAGAGATGGCTCTGGACATCAGCTGATGTCACTGTAGTCCCTCTGACCGGGAGGTTCTAAGTTCGAGTGCCGACGGTAGCAGGATTTTCGTCGCTAGCTTGTCAGCTAGGTCGAATTCAGTCGCTGTCTGGGCGAGAATTCTAGCGTCCGGTTGCTCTGATCGGTAGTTTTCCGTTGTTTCTCCAATCAACCCTATCGCCTCTCCCGAGAAAAGGCACCCACTAGACTTACGGGACTAATGACCAGATTAGTTGATGTGCCCTGAATCTCAATCAATCAATCCAGGAAACATCAGGAGTGCCGAAAACGAGAACGCAACGGTTAAAAAGTTGCTGGTTGACTCTTCTCGAATTGCCGCGCCCAAGTAGCACATAAGAATTTGGAAATTGAGAGCTTCTTCACACCCTTTTAAAATGGGTGGGTAGTACATGGAGTTAACATTTTTTTTCCCTACACTTTTTGAAAGGGCGGCCATCAAGACGTTGTAGGTTCCTGTCTGGTTACTGTCTGGGAACCCGGGATCTAACGGGTCCGAGATGTAACTACGACAGTCGATGATTATATTAGAGGAGGATTACTCCGACGTTCGACGCCAGTAGATGATTATTTAATATAACGTCACGAATTGTGACAGAGCTTAAACTAGAGATGCTACAGCATGGCACAGCCTTTCTCGGAGTAAAATTTTCTAATTTCCTTACTGGCATTACGGTCTTGCCCCATTATCTCGCAAGCTGCGATTTATCATTACCCAAAGTATATTTTTTTGACATTTTCTCAACTTTTTGGTTTCCTGATAGTGTACCCGAAATATTACTTCAAGAATATGAAAGAAGAGTAAAACCTCGTCCCAAAACATAAAATACATAAAACTAACATTAAAACATTACATACACTACATTACAACACTACACAAACATTACAAAAAACTAACATAAAATTAAACATAAAAAACATAATAACTGTACCAGTTTTCTGTGAAAATGAGCCCAAAGTTCGGCATTTTCAGAAACGTTCAAACGCCATTTTCTCAAAAATGTCTCCAAATTTTTTCTTCGAACTTTTCCAATGGATAGTGTTTTTGTACCTTTTTAATGTGACGTTAAGTTTATTTTATATATATAAGGTGTATCATTTTGTTTTTTCAATAATTACACAAATGTAATTTTTTTAAATATGTCTCACGTCTTTAATATGCACATTTCCATCGATTTGAATACATTATTGCATTTGTGAGTTGAAGTGCTTCAAATGACTTCCAATGGAGGTTTTCGAGAACTTAATAGATTCCTTTGAAAAGAGCTTCAAATTTCGCATTTACTGTAATGCTTAATCGCCATTTTCTTAAAAACTGCTTCCAATTTTTCAATGAAAATTTCTATTTAGGACGAGTGTTTTCTTTTTTAATATTCTTGAAGTAATATTTCGGTGCTTCTATTAAGAAAGCGAAAAGTTGAAAAAATGTTCTTTGGGTGACGATAGATGGCAGCTGGAATGAGGATGAGGCAAGTCTGTTAAGCCAGTCCACACCAAGAAAATTATAAAACTTTACTACGAGAAAGTCTGTGCCATTCTGTATCACCAGTAGTTAGCATTTTCTTCGATTTTCCCATCGTTTTGTCTATATATATATATACACGAGTAGCTGTTGTATTAGTGCTCGCATTTCGTTTATTTGATAAACAAGATTCTCTTGTACCAAATTCACAAGTAATTCGTCGAACGTAATTTTTTTATTCGCCACGTAATTTTAAAGTCACAAGAAAATGGGTCCAAATTCTTATTTTGAATTCACTGGGCTACTCGGATGAAAACCGTTTGCAAATTAGTTCAGTACATAACAGTAATGAAATGGCATAACCACAAACATGAACCTATCTGAAATCCATCATGTTTGTTTCTTTCATGCTGCTCTCTAATTGGTCTTCGGAAGAATTCTGACGTACACTTAACGTAAAAGTATGGTGCTTGTGACCTCCTAGGTTTACGGCTTTACGTCTACAGTTATGTCGAGGCATTTTGTATGGTCTCGCTTAATAACTTATTTTTAGGTTTTGCAGCTACGTTAATTTACGTTTAAGTGTGCATTGTGAATGAGGCCTTACTCTTATGGCACCAAGTCCTCTCTGGCGATGTGGTCGTAGAAGCAAGCGGCACTACCCGAAATTACCTCGGCGACGATGCGTTCACGCAGTTGTTTTAGCTTGTCGCCGGAGGAGAATTTGTTTAGGGTAGCGTCGGGGATGTATCTCCGCACCACTGGGCAAAGATCCTTACCACAGCAGGGAAGTGTTCCACTAGCCTGTCGTGCTGACCAATGAGCTCCACCTGGATGTGAGAATATCTTTGTATCTTCTTTTCACATACTGAGACGAGTTCTCCCCCGCAAGTCACCACGACCGATGCGTTGATGACCGCGGTGAGACCTTTAGCAACCATCAGATCAGATCAATCTCCCCGTTTTACTAAATAGTATAGAACTACCAAACAGTGTAGAATAATATAGATATTGATTAGAGCATTTTAGAAATATCTAAAGATATGAATTTTATGAGAAAATAATATTAATAAATATAGAGAAAAGAATAAAATATCTCCATTTTCTACTACACAAAGTAATGTCAAACAGTGGTATAGACGGTTTTATACTAATGGTTACATATGCGCCATTCTTGTAGTATACACCTCACGCCGCTAGGAGCAGCAGAAACACTTGTCGCTTGTGTCGTCCATGCTGATTTACCCGAGTTTCCACAATTATCTTCTATATTATTTGTGCTGCACGTCCTTGCGGTTAGTAAACTAAATAGGACGAACTGTTACGCTCAACTGAAGCGGAACCTCATACCCACCTTGTAAACCTCACGTTACCCATCGAGATTAGAATATGTTTTAACTGGTTTTTTTAATGAGCATAAAGTACGTTCTTCCCTCGTATGTTGAGATAAGAATATCAGAGAGTGAGTCAACGTTTCACACTCTGTTATCGTGACCATGCGTGGGTTATAAAATCACGTACATATGACACTCGCCCATCTCTGGAATAGAGATTCCCCCTTAACAAAGCAGATTGCTAGAAAATGTACGTCGACAACATTGGGAAATGTAATAGCAGCAAACGTGAAGAAATTAACAGTAAACTAGAAAACAAAAGAAATAGTTATATCTGGAAATATAATAGTAACGAGCATTGTAAAACTGAAATAAATATAAAAAATGTTGGTGTAAATGCTTATTTTATTTTTTATGAAGATTGCCCACGTTGCACACGCACGTTGGTTGGTTCGTTGTTAGTGCTTCCTGCGTCAACTACGGAAGTCATTAGTCCCGTAAGTGTTGTGCATGCTTTTTCATATCAGGAGGTGGCGGTGATCTTCCCCCGCTGGATGGTGAGATCTGTCACCGACCCACCGTCGGCTAGCGGGGTTTCCCCAACCAGGTATCTCCCACCAGCGGAGCACCGCCCCAGCCGGGGCAAGCTCTAGGTTCCCGGCCGGTCACCCGGCAAGTGTGGTAGTGTAGTGCATGTTAATGTAAGTGTGTGAGGATAGGACAAGAAAGAGGAAGGAAAGATCGCGCGCGGTCCGTAGTCCGTTTGTTAGGGTTCTGCTCCGGCGTTCGCCAGGGGTTGATCGGAGAAACCAAGGAAAACTACCGATCAGAGCAACCGGCCTCTAGAATTCTCCTGCAGACAGCGACTGAATTCGACTTAGCTGACAAGCTAGTGTCGAATACCTTGCCATTGTCGGGACTCGAACCTAGGATCTCCCGGTCAGAGGCACTGCAGTGACATCAGTTGATGCACTGAGCCACCTCTCCCGGTCTCACGCCCGTGTATTTATTGCTTTTGAATCTAAAAATTCTCAACTGAAATGTGAAAAATGTTAGTAAGATAAAATATTTTATTACCCATTTTCATAATTAACTAGTTGTACTACAGGATGTCACAGACTTTCTCCTAGATGTTAATTTTCGAATCTTTTTAATCTCGGCTAGTTTTTCGGTTTTGCACCACCCTCTTCCCAGATGCCATTTATTGCCACCGAAACGACATTTTTTACATTTTCACATTTGTTCGTTCTCCTTACGGTAGATCTGACCTCTAACTTTAAGTATATTAAAGAAGAGTAAAACTTGGTCCTTTTTCGTTGAAAAATTTGGAACAGTTTTTAAAAAGAAACTTGATTGAGTGTTTCTAAATATGCACTTTTCAGGTGATTTTTACACAAAATTTTTGAGCTTATGTAAAACGTCATTGAAAATCATTTGAAGCACTTCTGCTCACAAACGCAATAATCTATATATAACTTCCATAAATAAATATTAACGACGCGAGATATATTTAAAAACAATAACATTTTATGGAATTTTTGAAAAAACAAAGGAGAACATACAAAAAAATGTATTCATGTGATGCTATTCAGTGCGTATCAGTACAAAAAGTACAGGAACTAGATTCATCCACTTTTTCGTTACCAGGGCCCACAAATAATTTTTCTGTCGAAAATGTTTCCCTGCAGCATTACAATTCTTTCTCTGTATTGCTTTAACAATAGGCGAGAAAGAAAAATTTGAAACCCTTTTTGAGAAGTGTCTTTCGAGCGTTTCTGAAAATATTAACAACGTGAGAGATGTTTAAAAAATCTCATGAGTAATTTTTTTTAAAACCAACAATAGAATACCAAAATAGCGTCTATGTCCTCCTATACAGCGCATTTAGCCCTCCGTAAAAAATGTTCGAAGAAAAAATTTGGACCTGTTTTTAGAAAATATGGTTTTAAATGCTTTTTAATAATGTCCTTATGCCGACCAGGATGGCTGAGGTAGCTAAGCGCGTGTACTGACTCAGCGTTTCGGTCCGAAGTGCCCCGGTTCGAGTCCCGCCTAGGGCATAGTTGTTTGTTCCTTGTCTCTCATGTATGTGTTGTCAAGGTGGATCTCGCGTTCTGCTGACCACAGAGCCAGCAAGGATGTTGGTGTCTAGTGGTCAAATGGTCGAATACGCGTCCCATCAGGACACGTATGGGGAACCGGCTGTCAGCTGGAAAATGCCCTAGAAAAAGAATATATTGCCCATATTTCATCTACAATTGCGCGAAAACGACCGTATTTTCAAAAGTAGGTATACATGTTAAGAAACCACATATTGTTGCAGCTAGATTCTCTGTTTTCCAAAAGAGAAAAATAGCCGCTCAGTCGTATACAGATTGAGAAACAACTGAAAGGACTAGCGCAAAAATGTGATTTCAAGTCATTCCGAAGAGTGTGGGAGGACGTATGCAGAGTGATTTTAGGGACGTGGTAATTCTACATACGCCTGAAGAAAAGATTAGAGTTAAGGCACTCAAATAAACTAATCGTCCATTACAGGAAGTGCAACATTTTACCGCCACGTACGAGGCCAGAGCGGGAGCGGTGGCTCAGTGCATCAACTGAGGGGAGGTTCTAAGTTCGAGTCCCGACGGCGGCAGGATTTTAGACACTAGCTTTTCAGCTACGTCGAATTCAGTCACTGTCTGGAGGAAAATTCTAGCGGCCGGCTGCTCTGATCAGTATTTCCGTGGTTTCTCCGAAGAACACCAGGCGAATACCGAAGCAGTACCTTAACAAGCGGGCCACGGACCGCGCGCGATCTTTCCTTCCTCTTCCTTGTCCTATCCTCACATCTTACACATACACTTACACTAACATACACTACACTTCCACACATGCCGCGAGATTGGTCGGGGACTTAGAACTTGTCCCAGCTGGGGCGGTGCCCCGCTAGTGGGAAATACCTGGTTGAGGAATACCCCGCTAGTCGACGGTAGGTCGGCTCCGAATCTCGCCATCCAGTGGGAGTTACTGGGTTTCACGTCAGCCGTACACTAAGAAAAGTAGGTATCGGCGCAAGGGGGCAGGCAGCGACAGAGACAGTGCTGATAATCGAAGTGGTAGCTTGATTCATTAATTGTTAGTGTTTCCGGGCGCGTCATATGCCGGTCATTAATCCCGTAAGTGCAGTACTCGTTTTTTCATCGGGGGGTGGCGATGATCTATCCTCGCTGGATGGCGAGACCCGGGGCCGACCTATCGTCGACTAGCGGGGTTTCCCTCAATCAGGTATCTCACACCAGCGGGGCGCCGCCCCAGCTGGGACAGGCTCTAAGCCCTCGACTGGTCTTCCGGCATGTATGATGCAGTAGTACATGTTAGTGTACGTGTGTGTGTGTTTGTGTAACGCGGTCCGTGGCCCGTTTGGTAGGGTACTGCTCCGGCATTCGCCTGGTGTTGATCGAAGAAACCATGGAAAACAACCGATCAGAACAGCCGACCTCTAGAATTCACCAGACAGCGACTGAAATTGACCGAAGTGGTAACAAAAGTAGTGTTAGGAAATCGGATAAAAATTGTGTTAGATTTCATAGTAGAGAAAAGTGAAAGTTTAGGTACGCAGAGTGCTATCATTGCGCTTAATCAGGCCACAATCGATAAATACACGTATGTGGACGGAAGCGAAGAAGTACTTTAGGAAGAAAAAGTAGAGAATGTGAAGACGTAGAGGATATGCAGGTATTCACAGTTAACCATGTGTTGAATCCCAAAGGACAAAGTAGACTATAAGTGGAATTATAGTTTAGCAAACAAGAGGTACATTTTCTAGTAGACAAGTGAGCTACTGTGATCACAGAGCACTTATATTATTTGTCTATGACTATGAATTTAATTTATTTGAATGTATACACAAGATTAGTGGCACCTGTAGTTAGTGAAGTTGATAAATCTATATTATTTGAATTTGGTAGAAACCCTGTAAAAGCGTTTGGGAAGTTTAATATGCAAACTAATTATAAAGACAGAAAAGCAGACTTAAGAGTTAAATGTTGTGGACAAATATGATGTCACTAATGTGACGTCATATTGGATCTCTGTTGCTTCAATAGAATGGATTTCGGTGTGGTGAATCAAGTCAGTACAGTGTCCCAATGTGAGAAGTTGGCTTTAATAGAAAAACTAAAGAGTTTTCACAAGTATTGAAGGTACGGTTAGGAGAATAAAAGAACTTTCAAGCACATTTGGAGTTCAAAGAGAAACATAAGCCTAAGGTATTTAAAACCAGACCTATGTCTTGAGACATTAACAGCTAAGTGAAAAGTGAATTGCATAGGTTAGAAAAGGTGAACATTATCACCAGAGAGGCAACTAGCAAGTGGGCAACACCTCTAATTGTGGTGACCAAAGCAAATGGAGGGCTACCTTTTTGTAGAGATTTTAAGGTCGCGGTTAATAAACAGATTGAAATAGAGCTGTATCCCACACCCGTACCTAAGACGGAGGAGTTGTTCCACAAACTAGTGGGAGGCCAGCAATTTACAATTTTTTTTTTTTTTTTTTTTTTTGAAAGAAGCATATTTGCAAATACCTTTGAACGAAAGTCGAAGATTCTTCTGGTAGTAAACACTTTGGGATTACTCAGTTTAACCGGTTGCCGTTTGGGGACGCGTCCGCTGCCGCCATCTTCCAGAGGGGGCTCGAACAAATTACGTCACGAGTGGAAGGATGTATCAACTGTCTGGATGACGTTATAGTGACGTGGAAAAACTTGGAGGAGTACATATCAATCTAAGAAGCTTATTAGTGGAGCTTAGTGAAAGCGAAGCGGGAGCAAGTTTTCAATCTTTGGAATAGATACTACAACACTCTCATTGTTGTTATTTTGCGAGTATATTTCACAAATGCATTTTTATTGGTAATTATTACATAAAATTGAAATACAAAGAAGAAAAACCTCTAATAATGTACGCGAATGAAGTTGCGTTCTTTCGACGTATGGAATGCTGAAACGGCAACTATTGGTAGATCTCATTTTGAATTTTTTGGTGAAAAGGCACGCTTTCTTACAAAAAAAGTAATATCGTAAAGAATGATAACCGAATATCAAACAAATTGTAAAATAATTCTTTCGTTCATTTCATTGGATTGAATTAATTTTAGTTTTGTTGTAAAACCAAAGATTTTTGAAGCAACTTCAGTTTTAATAATACCTTAAGCGAGCCCAGAAGATCTATTGAAACTAGTGATGCATCAGCAGCACATTCTTTCTTGTATTATTTCTAACTTTTGCAATTTTCGAAAATTCAGGGTTGAACGAAAATAAGAGATCCTCCATTTTTAAGTACCCCTTTTTCTATACCTGGAAAGAAAGAAAAAAATTGGAGCGGTTTTTGAGCAAACGTTTTTTTTGTTTGTTTTTTTGCATTCACGTCTAGGAGAAATAATGCAAAAAGCTACGCGTTTTTTCAAATAATTTTACATGTTTTTTTATAGATCTGATTTTTACTTTCTCGCTACGGAGTAGAGAGACGCGAAAAAACGACGAATTTTCGGCAGAAAATTCTTATTATAGGGCTTTGGTAACGAAAAAGTGGATAGATCCGGTTACTAAATTTAGAAAAAATCCTCTAACACGTGATTTAGTCAGAATCCATGTTTTGTTGGTCCTTGATATCGAAAAATCGAATGATGGCAAAATATGTGTCTGTCCGTCCATCCGTCAACAACGCTAGTGCCACAACCTTCAGCCGATTTTCTCCCAAATTCATATTCCCCAATCGATCTGGCTGATGTTGCGACCTCTTGAATTTGAAACCGATATTATAATTTTAGGGGGTACTTTACATCAAGCCCCTAGTTATTATTCAAAATTTTTAGAAAAATGACTCCATCGTTTTTTTTATTAAATTTTGTTGTTTGAGAACGTTTAAGAGAATGGCGAGTATAAAGAACGTTTAAGAGAATGGCGCGTCTCATGTTCGTTGAAAACCCTGATTTTTAGAAAATTGCCAAAATTCATTTTTTTTTTCGGCGTCTTCCTACAGTTACAATTATGAAGATGGAGAGTTTTCCCTCTAATGAAATGTGTTCCTTAAAGATAGATTTTGAAATAAGGTCATGTACATTTTTTTGAAATATTGAGCACTTTTCACGTAATTTTCGTGAAAGTACATTTGGGCGAGATAGTACGTGCTGTTTTAGCATCACTAGTTTTCATATTCCCTACTGTTCCCAGAAATCGGGAATGTAAAATTATAGCTCTCGCGGAACATTGTTGATGTTGAACATTGTTGACGGACAAAAAATTATTTCTGATTCGAAGCGATTAAAGCTAGATGATTCTTTATAGTCAATGGGATCTCTTACAGGTACCGTTATCGTCGTAAATCGCAGCTCAATCGTCTAAACATTTCCCTATCTTTCTTGGATGTTTCACATGCAAAATCAGGAGCGGTGGTTCAATGCATCAACTGATGTCACTGCAGTGCCTCTAACCGGGAGGTCCTAGGTTCGAGTCCTGACGGCAGCAGAATTTCCGACACTGGCTTTTCAGCAAGATCGAATTCAGTCGCTGTCAGAAGGAGAATTCTAGCGGCCGGCTGCTCTGATCGGTAGTTTTCTGTGTTTTCTCCGATGAACACCAGGCCAATGCCGAAGCAGTACCCTTTATAAACGGGCCACAGACCGCGTGCGATATTTCCTTCCTCTTCTTTGTCCTATCCTCACTCCTTACACACACACACACACACTTTCACTTACACGCACTACACTACCACACATACCGAGAGATCGGTCGGGGACTTAGAACTTGTCCCGGTTGGGGCGGTGCCCCGCTGGTGGAAGATACCCCTCTAGTCGACGGTAGGTCGGCGCCGGATCTCGCCATCCAGTGAGGGAAGATCACCGCCACCTCCCGATGAAAAAACACGCACTACACTTACATTACGACCTCAGTAGCTGGCGCGCCCGGAATTACTAACAATCAATTCACATGCAAACGTATGCAGACTTTCCACATTTTTGTCACAGGATATGTTGTAGCACACAAATAATAAGTTGTCGTTTACCTTAATGTATTAAATGTAATATTTAATGTATTAAACAAACACAGCTTTATGTTATGTATAAGTCACTAAGATTTTGTGGATCTTCCAATCTTTATTTGTGTAACAGCCATGCCCAAATGTTACATTTGCTCACAAAATCAACTGTTTACTTCTGCCAGCTAGACAATCAAATCATGTCTTATCTCTACCCGCATTTCGCCAGGCCATCCATCGTTCAAGGAAAGTTCCGCGGATATTAGTAGCTTATTAACGCAAATTTGGTGCCGGAAACTCGTACGCTCTATATTTGAAAAAGATAAATTAATTTTGGTAATTCAAAAGAAATAAGTTTAAAAAAATATTTTCATTAGAATAAGTATTTTAAAGTATTATTTAAACCACGCGGTTGTTGCTATTCGGAAGATTTACTTTTAATTGATTATAGAATCGACTCGTTTAGAACGGGTCACTTTGAATGAACCGCTTCTTACTGACCACGGTGTAAGAGAGAAGAGATATTTCTTACACCGTGGATAGGACCAGGACGTATGGTGCAGGCGGTGTCGAATGGTGACGATTCTTTCCCCACGTCATCAGGTGGAATTTGTATGAAGTGGTAAAGTGAAGAGTTTGTGCGGTGCTCATGTAATGCGAATTAACGCCCTTTTTGTGCTATTGATAGATTTTATTACGATCGGCGTCAAATTTCAAAAAGGGCAAAATGGTAAGGAAATGAAGTTATTTTCCTCATGTGTCAGTGACTGCTGATTAAGAAAATCTGAAGTATTGCTGAGAATTATTGTATTGATGAAAATTAATGCTTTCTTAATGCTTTGATGACATTTGACGTTTGAATGCACTCTTAGGATGATTCCTCATCTTTGATACAGGATATTGTTTGAAAATAAATGAATTATAATTGTGAACTCCATGATAATAAATTATTATTTTCTGATTATCTATTTAGTGATGTAAACATTCTGACAATTCCTTACTAAATTAATTTATTTCTTATTGTAGGTGTTGATAGCAGCAGCTGTATGTACAAAATCGGGTAAAAGTAAGTAAGACATGTTGTTGATAATTGAAATTGAGTGACATCACTCCCAGTATTGTTCTGACTGGATTGAAGGCGACATTGACATATCTTCGCTTTATCTATTATAAAACTTCACCGTTTAGTTCTCACATGACATTTGTTAGACAACTGTTTACCCAGATACTGTTTTAAAAAATGAAATTGTGAATTTATACTTTCCCTGATTTTTTTTCATATTGTATTTGCATTTCAAAGAATTATGTGCATTTACAATTGGAACATATGTGTACTTTCTGCATATAATTCCTGCTTATAAGATTCATTTGTGTTTGTCATTTAAGTTTGTATTTCATTTTTTGCTAGGAATACTGTCTTTTGTAAGTAGTTTTTATTATTGACTTGATTTTGATTGTAATTCCATTATTCTTACAAGGATTCCTTTTGTGCTTACATAAAATAATTCAGTAGTATGTCTTTCATCAGTATCTTCCTAGTTATTTATTGTCTATTTCTTTTCAGTTAATACTTGTTTGTATTGAATTAAATTATTTTAAGTTGTAATCACAGACCACTGGCAATTTTTATTAAATGAAAAACAGAGTTTTCATGTAAATATTGCTATGAATATTTTAAGTTCACATTTGGTGTACAAAAGTCGGTTTTTAAAATCCTATTTAGTGTACACATTGAATTTGTTGCTAACAAGACCAGATTCATTTGATTTTATTCTAAGAATGCCACTTTACAAAAATTTTACTCTTGTTCACTTTTTGTCTAAAAAATGGTGGAATTGAATAATTTTTTAAAATTATTCGCACATATATTATGGCCACAATAGTTGATGTTTGTGTATGGTTGATTTCAAGAAAGGTCCATTTAATACTTCCTCTCTATATTTATTTATATAGCAATTGTATCAAGACAATTTGTTGAGATGACAAAGGCTCGTATAGAGGGATTATTATCAGCATTTCCAAAATTAATGTCCACTGGAAAGCAACATACATTTGTAGAGACAGAGAGTGTGAGATATGTTTATCAGCCTCTTGAAAAGCTGTATATGTTACTGATTACTACAAAGGCAAGCAACATTCTGGAAGATCTGGAGACCCTGCGTTTGTTTTCTCGAGTGGTGAGTTGATAAGTTTACATGCTGAGGTGATCTTCCTTTTTCTTTTTAGGTACATGTACTTGAATGTTAAAGTTAAATTAAATTTCTTACAGCTTAGTTTTATTGTTCTTAGTTCATTTTTTAAATATCCTCCAGTTACACTAAAATTAATTCTAATGAAGACTTTTTTTTTCTTGTTATGAATGTACCATTTTACAACAAAATTAGTTTAAGATTAACTTTCCAATTGATTGGTTTGGTTACATTGTGTAGATGAGGTTCTGTTAATTTTAAGTTTTTTTCTTTTCAGCCAAATATTTTTTAAATTGGTAGAATAATTTTATTGTAACAGTATGTACAGGCAAAATCTTTATTCTTTTCTAATTTGAAGATAAAGAAATCATCAAAATGTTAATACTTTCCATGATTCAAGTAATTTTAATTTTCATGTAAATTTTTGAAATTTTTAGTTTGTTTTATGCTTTTGGCGGAAAAAATTACATTTCATCTCTTTAAAAATTGTTTCATTCTTTAACTGTTGTATGGGACTAAATATAAAATAAGGCATAGAAGGTTATTAAATTAAATGTCTGTTATTAGATTCCTGAATATTGTCGCAGTATGGAAGAATCAGAAATTGCAGATAATGCATTTAACCTTATATTTGCGTTTGATGAAATTGTTGCTCTTGGGTATCGTGAAAGTGTAAATTTGGCTCAGATACGCACCTTTGTAGAGATGGATTCACATGAAGAAAAAGTATATCAAGCTGTGCGACAAGTGAGTGATTAATAATTGACTGAAATATGAAAATATGTGGTTATTATTATTATTGAGACAGTATTTACCTATTTTGCATTGCTTTCTTTCTTTCTTTCTTTCTTTCTTTAGACTCAGGAACGGGAAGCTAAAAATAAGATGCGTGAGAAGGCAAAAGAGTTGCAGAGGCAAAGGATGGAAATTGCCAAGAAGGGGATGAAGGGCCCAGCGTTTGGCAGCAGTGGATTTGGAAGCAATGCAGGCTATTCTCCAGCTCCTGTTGTGGGAGATTCTGCCTCAATAGTTGCAGAATTTACCAAGACAAACTTTTCTTCTATTCAGTATGTATCATTTTCAAACTGATGTTGCAATAAATACATTAGATTTCACTTTTGCTTGATACAGAACTTCTAACTTGTAGGAAACCTACTACATCTACAAAAGCAATGAAACTAGGAAGCAAGTCACGTGATGTGGAAAGTTTTGTTGACCAGCTAAAATCAGAAGGTGAGAAGGTAACTGCCCCAACACTGAAGCCAACAATATCTGCAAAAGCTCCTACCAGTTCAGAACCTACTGAAGGGTAAGTGTAGTCCTTTTGTTATGTACTTTTATGCCTTATTTCCAAATTAAAAGGCAATAGAAATGTCCTTGACTTCTTGATATTTTGTTTGAAATAATGTTTTAGGTTTTACTTACCTTCTCATTTTTTTAAGCTTCTTTCAAGCTTTGTTGATTTAAGTGAAAAGTAATTATTTTTTTGTACATAATCATTATCCTCAGGTTAACATTCAATTAAAGTTTTATGTAAATTACTAACAATTTATGAATTTAAATGAAATATTGGGCGGAATGATCTTTTTAGCAAAAATGTCGTAGCTTTCTCAGAAAATAATGATGTTGTATCATTACTCTGAGAGGCACATTTGATCATTTGACAAAGGCACATTCTCCAACCATTCAACATCATTTTCAAGCATTCAGTGAAAGGTGTGAAGAAATGTATCAAAATAGTAAATCACGCATCTGATCTGATTTTGTTGGATTTTACAAATCATAAGTGTGTTATAATAAGGTCTTTCAACTTTTTGAATAATCTCTCTGTGGTTTCAGCAGTGATCTTGTTGTAATTCATTATTACAGATGAATGATGAGAGATTCATTATTACATGATGAATGATATACAATTTTAAATTTTGATTTTCTTGTCTCCTGGATCTTGAGAATGTAATTTTTTATTAAAGATACTTTGATTGAATTTTATTTATATTATGAAGAGTATTAAGGCTTATTGAATTAGGTCATGATACATTTTTTGTGTATTGCTTTCTGTGTTAGTTTGTTTAGAAGTACATGTCTCAATGTTTGTTTGTTTTGACACTTTGAATAAAGGCTATATTGTAAAGTGGATTTAGAAAGTGAATATTTATTTGATAGATAAATTGATTGAAAACAGTACAACAAGTGATAGCTGGCAATTTTGAAGAAGTTTCAAATTCAAAATCATTTTACAAAGGAAAACAGATATTAGTGAATGTAATGTATTGAAAGTAATGATTTTATAATATTTGATTGTAGCTTATGAAACTATTGTTTTTCTTACTTGTAGTATCCACTTACGTTTGGAAGAAAGATTATTATTACGTGTGGGACGTGATGGCGGACTACAAAGCATGGAATTACATGGATTGGTGACATTGCGTATCTCAGACGAGAAGTGGGGACGCATTCGTGTGCAGCTTGAAAACAAGGACGCCCGTGGTATTCAGCTTCAGGTATAAATATTTTTTATGTATTTAGTAATTTTCACATTGATTAGTTATAAAATAGTAGTAAAAGTGTAGTCTGTTCAAAAATTTATTTTAAAACAAAATTTAAAGTTTTAATTTGACTTTCTTTTATGTGTTCTCCGTACATAAAAAGTATTGTAATGCTGCTGGAAAAAGTGCCAACTTTTTTAGTGCAAAACATGTTCTCTGAAACCTGTAATGAGGACAATAAATAATGTGCTGGGCCTCCGAAGACCCATTTGTGCACAAACAGTTTAAATAATGTTGTGTATTATTTTTTTTAATTTTTTATTTTTTCCATCAAACAACAGTCCAAATAGCTCAGTACAAATTTTGTAAATGGTAGCATGTCGTCAGTGAAATGGATAGAAAGAAAAACAAATGAAGAATGTGATTATAAAAAGTATCATCGATATCAAATTCCAGAAAATTCAATTAATTAAATTTATACAATCGCTATTTTATAATTTTATTGAAACATTACAAATTATTCTTTAAATCTTCAATTATATTTCTGTTCTATATTCTGACAGTCGTGTCAGAATGAGATTTGCCGTATAATACACAAACTGATCTAGAATTGAATTTACGAAGCAACTTTTCCTGTATAACATTCTAGGGATTAATGTGATCAACATTATGTATCTCAATGCAGAATATTTATCAAACCAGTTAATAATTTAGACATATATATTACGTTATTTGTCTGAAAGGATGACTGTAAGGAAATTTGGCCATTTTGAGTTAATGTTACGTAATGTTTCTTTTCTTTCCAGAAAAGTTGCAATTTTGTAGATATGTTTTGTTAAAATTTGACCATCGATGTGAGAAAAATTTAAGCTGAACTCTTTTGAGGTTTTTTTATTAGGTTGAGTGAACTTTCAGACCATACCAAAGAATAGAAAAATGAATGATTGAATTATATAATATTGAGATTGTTATCAGAGAACTGAATTTCTCAGTTTGTCTTTTAACAAAACCAAATACATTTTAAAATTATTTAAAATTAAATAAACATTTATAAAACTGTTAATAACACTGACCTGCAATGATTTCATTGCTGCCATCTTGTACAGCATTTTAGAATTACTTTTGCATTCTGAATCAGGATCAGACGTCATTTTTCCCACACCATGTTGCGTTTTTTCAAAAATCACATATTACGTTATTATCTCATTCATGCACGAATGCACTTCTTACGTTGTTCTGGGAGGAGTTGCTTTGATTAAGATTTCCAGATTAATTTATTAAATCAATGTCCTGTGGCCATCTGACAACCTTGTATAATCCGCTCAATTCTAGAGTCAGCAACATTGTATAATGCAGCAAGTTTTGCTGAGTGGTGACATTTTGTTGTGGTTTGTCTGCTAGTCTGAGTTGTGTTTCGCTTTGCCCTTCGTAATTCCAATGGTGTGGCGATAACGTACAGACCCCAGTAATGACTGCTACTTCTGTTCTTTGAAAGTGAAGACAAGAACAGCAAGAGCAAAACTATTAGTGTGTCTCCAAACAATATTTCATCAGCAATTTTACTTGTTTCTCACAGACCTGATGTAACAGTTCCTCACCGTTCGGAAAATTTGTAAGACTGGCTCTCTTCTGAATATGAATGTGACTCAAAAATTGCCGATCCTACCTCTGACTTATTGCTTGATTAAAGAAGTTGAAAAGGAACCTAAACTTTTCAAGCAAGGTGTGTTAAATGATTTTGTTCAAGATCTTGACCTTTCAAAGGAATTTGAGGAGATACTCGAGTCTAGATATCTTGAAGGAAAGGAACACGTAGGTACCAGGAACGATGTACTACTGGTACAGACATCGCAAACCAGAATTTACACCTTGTTTTCTGAAGAGAGAATTTTGATTTACTGCATCATCCCGGAGATTATCTAAAAGTAGGATTGCAGTAGTATGATCCTAGAGAAACATATGGCAGTCTTGAGATTATGTTGTGTAAACTGAAACATCAGGAACACAAGTGGAAATTCTGTGGTGATTTTGAAGTCGTAGGTATTCTGTTAGGTGGGTGTCCAAGTGGGACAATAGACTAAGGTTACACCACTGGACCTGAAAAAATTGGCCACATCGACAGTGGATTGTAGACTTGATAAACATATATCAAAAAAATCTTGTTTACAAGTCCGATATACTCCCCCCTTCACATCAAACTTGGGCTTATGAAGCAGTTCCTTAACACTCTAAACAATGAAGATAAATGCTTTCAGTAAGTCATACTGTCAGATTTTCAATATTCAAATATTTTAACGAAGAATATATGACATATTGTGTCTTAAAGGATCAGTCACATGTTTGATTGCATATAAAGACTACAATTTTGTTGTCCAGACATGTCAGAGATGGTAGTATTTTTTCTTGTGATCCTTAAATTACAATAAGTAGATTTTGCACAGAATACATAACTATTATTTTCATAGTCGACTTTCATTAAGTTGAGCATCACACTGTTTACTACCAATAATCTTGAGTGTATATTACAGGTATTTTCCATTCTAATTATGTTATAATTAGGGAAAGGAATTTATTGTAATAAAAAATGCAAAATATATACATATATTTGTACTTATTTTTTTCCAAATATGAAGGAAAAAATATAAAATATGTAAAATAAAAATTCGTTATAACGTTTAAAAATCCATTATTCAAGCGTTTTCTGAGCACACTACGTTGTCAATCAGATCTTAACATGGATTCAGAGAGGCTGAAAGAACATTCTACATGTACAGAAGCAATTATTCGCTAGTTTCATCCAAAATGTATGATACTTTCGTAGTCTACATAATGTTGTTTACGAGGAGCCGGCACCCAAGTGAATGGTACAGTGTACCTTGTGATAGAAAGAGAATGGGGTGAAAGGGAGCATTCGCCCCTCCCCCACCCCGACTCCAGAAAAGCAATAAGACAATGATCTGAAAAATATTTGTTTTATTGAGTAACGCATGTGGTCTTCGAAATATGAGTAAGCACGTGGTTGAAGATCCTTCTGCTTCACATTCATCTGCTCCTCCTAGATCCCGAGGACGCGGTTTCCAAGAAGGAGAAAGCGCGAGGGGAGAGAGTAAGTTTGACAATTAATAGCGAAGGTCCGGTGTTAATACAAGCGTATTACATGCGCAAATATTTCAGTAACAATGTTAGTTTTCAAGTAACATATTTTGAAGGCACAAGTGAAATGTTCATTTTTGACTTATAAATGTATTAAAAGGTAACAAAATATGTAGTAATTGATAAAATATGTAAAAATATGTAAAATAAAAATGGTTTAAATTCGTTCAGAATATCAAAAAATTATTCGTGAATGTAGGTATCTTATTCCTGTAAAATGTATGTCCCATGTATTTACATGAAAATCCGTTCCCTAATTATAATCTTGATCCGTGAAAAAGGAAAGGAAATCAAAGAAGAAAAAGAGGGTGGGGGGAATAAAAATCATATCCAGTCGAGGATTCATTGGTGAAACTGTTTGATAGACACTTGGGTGTAAGGACTTGTTGAATTTTCAAAAATTAAGGATGTTATAATAATTTACTATTATTATTATTATTATTATTATTATTATTATTATTATTATTATTATTACCATTATTATCATTAATAGAAAATAATGTTTTGTATTATTTAGACGCATCCAAATGTAGACAAAGAATTATTCAAGAGCAAAGGCCAAGTGGGCTTGAAGAATCCCAGCAAACCTTTTCCTTTGCACACTGACGTTGGAGTATTGAAATGGAGATTCCAGACACAAGATGAAAGCTGCATACCACTATCAAGTATGTTAATAATATTCATTTAGTTTTCTTCTTAAAACATTGTAGTCCAGACAAATTAGACAAATTGAGTGAAAAAAATCCTGGAGTTTTGAAACTTAGCATGATTGTTTGTTGGTACCTATTGCGTAATATACTAAAAACCCTGAAGTGTAGGGAGTGATCCAGGGCAGGGCAGCCGTTTGAAGGTGCTTTTTCGACGTATTTTGCATATATCTCCATAACTATCCATCCCACAGAAAAGCATGTTCCATACAAAATTAAAGGAGATAAAATTTCCTACAAAAACATTCATAGAAGATTTTGTTGTAAAGTTAACCATTTTAGTGTTATAGGTTTGAAAAGTGCTTGTTCTTAGTTTACGACAAAGCCCTAGTTATCTCTCTTGTAAAAATGATGTTTTCATAAGTTCAGAGCACAGAAGTAATTTTATTTTTGTTCAACATTTAACAAGAATATATATTTGCAAATTTTGCGCAAAAAAGCCAAGTTTCAAAGCTCCATGATTTATTTATTATTATTATTATTATTATTATTATTATTATTATTATTATTTTTATTTTATTTTTTTTTCCCCTTCCCTTCCCTTCAATCGCTATTTTTTGGTTTAATTTGTATGGGCTATTGATGACATCAATAAATCTAGTGGATCATTCTGCAGGATGCATGTTATCTTATCTCTTTCCTTTACTTTTTTATTTTTGTTTTCTCATATTTGTTAAACTTCAGTTTGCTTACATTTTATTATATTCAACATATTTTTAGCAATTTGACTAATTACTTTCTCGTGTACATACATATAAACGGAGTAATAAGCATAGTATAGAGAGAGTTACGTAATGCTGCAAATAATTTCATATTTCGATCCTAGTATTATGTGACCAAAAATATTGAGAAAATGTGAAAAAATTTTGTATTTTAGGAGCTGATAAGTAGAGGGAACAACTAGCCCAAATTAAATGGATTAGTAAACTAAATAGTGTTAGATAATCTCTGCCAATCTATAGCACAACTAGTTTTTTAATATGAACTCCTAGAGGGTCATGATGGCCTGCAGTGATACTTTCCCCCTGAAATTTAGAACCACCAATGGTCACTTAAATAAAATACTTTTTTTTTGCAATAAGTATACAAATATCATTATGAACAGGTAGTTGAGATTGAATGCCCTGAAAATGAGTTGGAAAACACAATAAAATTAAATTAAAACACAGAACAGTTACAATTTACGAATGAGGACCTTGCAAGGATTCATCCATAAATTTTTTGTTTCCTTGGCAATGTCAACCACAAATAAGTAAAGCAAATTAAAGTCTGTATCATTCTGAAACACCCCTTAGTTATATTATCTGATGGACAAACCATGCTGTGAGTACTTAGTACTATCCATATAGCTATAATTACAAACTCTATATATACCCTATATTCAGTTCCCTATTCAAACAGAGACTTTTAGATGCTATGCAATGCTTTATGGTTGCTGACCCATGGTGGACAAGCACACCTCTTAAGATAACCTAGCATGATTCACTGATGTATCATAATGTTGAAAACATTTTTGAATAACTGCATCTATGAGCATCAATAATATAATTTTCCAGTCAATTGCTGGCCTTCTGAAAACGGACAGGGTGGATGTGATGTCAATATAGAATATGAATTGGAACATGAAGATATGGAACTAAATGATGTGTGCATCACTATACCATTGCCGTAAGTAACTGGATATTGGATAAATTGTTAAAAAAGTAACCTAAAACTTGTTTTAATTATGTCATTCTTTTTTATAGAATGGGCACCACTCCAATTGTAAATGAGTGTGATGGTGAATACAATCATGATTCTCGCAAAAATGTATTGATGTGGACATTACCTATTATTGATTATTCAAATAAATCTGGTTCACTCGAGTTCAGTGCTACTGCACTACCTGGAGACTTTTTCCCTGTTCAAGTATATTTTGTGTCAAAGCGTTCGTATGCTGATCTGAAGGTATGTATGTTTACTATCTAAACAACTTAAGACTTTAACAAATTCACTTATCTACAGAAATATTTAAAAGGTGTTGCGTAATGAATAGCAAGTTGTATGTAGTAATTGTGTGACCTTTATGTGTTTGTGTGTCTGTTTGTCCTTTGGAAGTGAGTTCAAGTGCCATCTTGGTTTACTGATGGCAAACTGACCGTAGTTGTTGTTTTCTTTCTTACTTTCATTTAGGTTTCTCCAAAAATATGTTAGGGTTTCTAAGCAATTACAATGTGTGTAAGAGAGGTTTAAGCCATCAATAGCTCATGTGATTCCTTTCAATAAGATGAATTGTCGGGCACTATTTTTAGCCTGACTTTTGTAGAATGTTCATGAAAAATTGTAAAAAAAAATCATGTTTGTGTTAGCTTTTAGGTACCCACAGTGGTGAGAACTGTGAATTTACTATACTGCCTTTCTTAAAAAACAAGAATTGTTACAAGTTAATTTGTCATTTGAAATTCTGAATCTTTGATATTAAATTTGTTTTCATTTATAATCATTAGTAAGACAAATATTCTCTGAGGTATCGCTCATAAGTTAGATGTAATTCAGAAGGTCTGCATATCTTATATATTATTATTATTATTATTATTATTATTATTATTATTATTATTATTATTATTATTTTTATTGTTATTTTTCACCTCGTTAATACACTATCACTTGTATGAGTACAAATGCCTCTTTCCAAATAATTTAATTCTCTTTAGAAAATACTTGGTCTCTACTCACTCAGGTAACAAATAGCAGAAAGTTTTGATGTAGTTTTAAAATTTTGTTCATTGGGGTTGGTTGTCATTGCTTTTTTGGGTCTCTGAACACGAATACCATTTTTATTACCATTTTTACATGAATACCATTACCGATTTTGCTATTCTCAATTAAAATGTAAACTGATTCACAAGATGCCATATTTATTTGTACACAACTTTATTGGATGTGAATTATGTATAGGCATTAGTGAATGTGGAGGTTAAGTGGAGTGCTGTTTTCGCGGTAACAACCAGGCACATTTTACACATTCACGGTGATACCATTTGTCGTTGAAGAAAACCTTGTTGATATAAATGTAGGCAATTTTATCCTCTTTCATTTCATGTCAGATCAATATTTACAAAAAAAGGATAGTTTTTAAGTTATATTGAGATAAAGTGGAATAATTCCTGTTTTTTTCATGCGTTTTGCTTTTTTCACCAAATTTCATGGTGCTCTCACTGTTAAATCATTAGTTGGAGAAAAAATCTTAATGACATTAAATGTAGGTTATTTTATAATCTTTTATTTCATTTTGGACTATTATTTATAAAAAATGGATGGATTTTGAGTGGTTTTGAGAAAACTGACAAAAAAATGTGATTTTACTAAAATGTGATTTTGCAAAAGAAACAATCTGGTCCCTGAGCAACAGCATGTATTCATCGAAGGTTGCCTCACTGTATCTAACCTTTTATGCTCTCTGGATGAAAGCTTTGGATTACTGGGAGCCAATAGACATAATAGACCTTGATTTCATAAGCATTGGATGAGGTTCCACATCAACGACATCTTTGAAAACCGAAGTGGATAGAATTTTTAGCTTGGATTAGGGAATACCTTAAAAGCAGATTTTTTTAGGTATGGGTAGGTGACATTTTATTCGAGCCAAGATGTTACCAGCAGAGTGCTATAGGAATCAGTTATGGAGCCCCTGTTATTTATTTTGTACACTGTTGACTTTGAAGAGCAGCTGAAATCAAATTGGAACTGATATGCGGATGATATAATATTATTTGTAAACCCTCTCATCGTCCATAAGCAAATCCGAGAGGATCTGCAAGATTGGCAAGAACAAAAATGGTCTGACACTTGGCTTTTACCACTAAATAACTTGAAGTGCAAGGTTCTACATTTAGGAATGAACCACCCATTCCTTCCTTACATATTGGAAATCATGTTGATGTATCAACAAAATTACAAATGGACCTTGGAGGGATTTACGCCTGGAATCTGAAATGGGGAAAGCCAAGTCTGAAGTATGACAAAAAAAAGTTAACAGGTCAATTTAACTGATCCGGAAGGCATTTGCTGACCTGAACATAGAGATGGCTTGTTGATCAGCCTATATGTCATACATGAGACATGAAGGTTTTTTTTTTCATAGCTTCCGATATGTAGCAAGAGTAATAGGACAAATTTTCTTCAATATTTCTACCTGGCATAAAACCAAATTGTCTATCAAAAGATGTGGATAGATATCAACTCCAATTCTGTCCATAAGTAAGGATTCCAAGAGTTTAGGGATGACACTCAGTATAGAAATCGGTCTGTAATTCTTCATGTCCTTTCTGTCTCCAGACTTTAAAGTAGGTAATATGACAAAACAAATGAAGCAAAACAAATGAAGACTTCCATTTGTTTGGAAAAATACCTTCTGTCAAAGATCTTTCAAATAACGGTCCAAAAATTTGTGCAAAAATGAAATCACAGTTTTTCAATAGAATACATAGAATGCCATCTGGACCTACAGTGCTCCCAGAATCCAATCTTTCAATTTTACATAAAATGTCAGCTACATTAATTTCGATACCATTCAGCGCCAGAGGTGGCTCAGATATCTCAACTGGTCTTTCATGAAAACTGGTATCAGCTTTCTTATAAAAAGATGAAAAATATTTCGCAAAACCTTCCATGGTGGATGTTCTATAATTAAATACTGATGAATCGCAATGCATAATATTAGGAAGGCCCTTACACTCTCTTTTAGAATTAACAAACTTCCAAAAATTTCTCTCATCCGCTGTGATATATCTTGTTAAATTTGCATTATATCTTACAAAATCACTCCTTGCTAAGCTTTTACAAATTGTAAGTTTACAAAATCTCATATACATTGTAGGAGAGTTAAATCGTTTATAATCAACATGAGTTGATTTTTTGTCTATTATTGTGTTCTTCAGTTCACTGCTATACCATGTTGGAAATGAAGATTTTATTCTTTTCTTAGGTACATAAAGATCTATACAATTATACAAATTATAATAAAATAAAGACACTAATGTGTTAACACCGCCATCTAACGTACCAAGTCTGGAATAGATATCACATAAAAATTGCACAATCGAACCATAGTCAGCCGCAGAGTAATCATATCTCCATTCCTCAAAAGTTTCTACAATGCAGTTCGCTGACATTTGATACTTTTGACAAATTTTTATTCATGGAAACAATGCAACCATCTGTACTTGAGGACAGTAACATTATTCCTTTGACATTGTGGGGTAGTGTCATCATTGTTACCACAAATTCTACAAATTCATTTTTTCTAAATAAGAAAATTTGTTGAATATCTGTATATTTACTTTGGAGAATTGTGTGAATACTTTTACTGAAATTGCCTTTTCTTCCTTTTTGCAGATCACTGAGGTTCTTCTTGTAGATGATGATACACCAGTGAAGTTTACAGCAGACGCAATTTTCTTTACAGACAAATATGAGATAGTGTGAATGAAAGAATATGTATCACTGTGAATAAAAATTATTATTATTAAGGATTACTTTGTGGCTTTCTCTCCATGATGGAGATTCAAGTCAAAGGAAAAATTAAGAGAAAGAATTAAGAGAAAAAAACAATGTGTTCATGTGAGCTTGAGGTGGCTAATGAAGAAAATCCTAGATTAAATCATATCCAAGATCTTTTGTAGCTATATTACTTATTGCATGAACATACAGGGCAAGGATATAAGAAAATAGAATAAATAATTCAGTATTCTAAAATTTATTAATATTTCAATTTTCACTTAATTTCATTATCGACATTCATCAGGAAATCCATATACTTTTGAAAAGTTTGTTTGTGTTGTTTCCATCCTGTCTATTTCAATTCCATTTTTTAAAAAATGTTTTTTGTTTCCCATATTTTTTCTTATATTATTTTTGTTCTTAAACATTTAATGTTTATGACTAATCTTTATTTTATATACAACAAATTTGTAGTATAAATAATATGTATTGTACAAAATTACATGATTATTTCTTGGAAAGAACTCGGATAAATGATGCAATGTAATAAACCATTATTTCTTTTTATCTGTTGATTCTGACCTATTTATGGAATGCTTTGATAATTTTCATGTGATGCAGTGGATTCAAGAAAATGACAAATTTTTTGATTCAACTTTGCCCTCGGATAGCGAAAAGGATGTTAAAAAATTATGCAAGTCTTGTTTTCATTGAAATATGAATTTTGGAAAATTCCAAAGTTCAAAATTTGTTTGGTGTCTTCATGCAGCTACAATTGTGAAGAAAAAGATTTTTCCTTAATGAAATATGTTGTTCGAAGATCTTGAAATAAGGGCCTGTACAATTTTTCAAAATATGAGTAGTTTTTGTGTAAAATATAGACGATTTTTAAAAGAATATTTTCTTGAAAACTACTCCAATTTTTCCCCTTAAATATTTTCCTCATTTGTAACAAAGGACTGTAAACATGCGTTGATGGTCCCATAATTGGCAAGCTCTTGGTGTTTTTGAAAAAGGCCAAAAAATAACATTGCAAAAGAACAATATTGATGTTGGTCACGTGAGAAAGCTTGATTATGTGAGATTACCCAGTGAGGCTTTTTGTGTGGTTTCCATTAGGCAAAAAAAAATTGTTGATCCAGAGGTTTTTAATGATATGCAAAGAAACGGTGGTGGAATGGTAGAGGAGTATGGAGATAGGGATGTGCAAGATGGCTGCAAGAGCTGAAAAATACTGGCAAGAAGAATAAGACAACACAGACCAGAGCTAGTGTTGTTAAAAACAAGGCATGTTCAGGGAGAGCCTATATTTCTTCATTTCCTTACTGTATCCCATTAAGGAGTGTGGTGAAGACTATCCTCTCTGACTGTCCCAGGGTTGCTGATATAATTAAAATAATATAATATAAATAATGGAAATCTCTCCTCAGCAGAGGATATAGTTGAGAAACTGAACTCTCACTACGAGATCATCTCCAGTTCTTCATACTACACCTCGAGCTTTCTCAATACCAAGAGAAGATTAGAGAACTGTACACTTACACTTTCGGCTGATCTGTGGGGTGATAATGCTGTTTTCTCCATGGAGGAATTTTCCTCTGCCATCACTTGCTTTAAAGAGTCTGCCCCAGCAACTAACCAGAAACACAACTAAATGCTTAAGCATCTGTCCCCCAAAGCAAGAAATGTCCTAGGCCTCTTCAGTCTGAGTATATTCGAGCATTATAAAATTCTTGGGCGCGAAGCTACTGTGTTAATTCCTAAGAAAAAGGATAGGACAACAAAGTTACTGCCCAATCTCGCTCACTTCTCTGCGCCTGTATGCTATTAGAGCGGATGGCTCGTCAGGTGTGGTTGGTGGAACTTGCTTACTTATATCCACCGTGGTTTCAGAAAACTTCGGTTAACTACTTGTAGTCACCCTAGAAACATCTCTTCTTTCTTGCTACGACAACGCCTCGCCGTTTTCGAGACACCGCCTGAAGATACGGCTTTCTTTGTAACGTACGTTCCTGGTGACCTAAGCAAGTGACTCCCTCTGTTCTTTGTAGATTTTCTATCGTGAAGGTACTTTCTCCTCCGCTTTCAGTGAAAAGTTTTCTTCAGTCCAGCGGTTGGAAAACGCTGTTCCCAGGGATTATTGTGTCACAGTTCGTCGTAGCATCAGTTATACAAGAACTTGTGAAAACATCGCATTTCGTTGACGACTTTGCCATTTTTTGTACTTCCACGGACATACATGATATAATTAACATACAATTAAAAATTTGCATGAATGGAACAATAAAACTGGATTCAAGTTCTCCACCTCAAAATCGAGCTACATACATTTCTGCAGGAGTCATCTACTCATGATCACCCAGATCTTCACATGGGCTACCAACATCCTTTTGCCCAATCTCAAACTTTTCTTGCTCTTACATTCGATAAGAGCTTTTTTTTTTAAACATTTTGTTGCGTCAACTCACGACGCAACGCGTCTCCTAACCCCTTCTTGGGCGTTGAGCGCTATTGGAGTAATCCTCCGTTACTGTATATATTTATAAATTTCTGTCCATCACGTCTCGTCGCAGTCAGTTGTCAATAGGACTACCAGGTAGCATCTCCGCGTACGCGCCACCCACCACGCCCTCCTGCGTCACTACCCAGCGGCCAGAATTGGGAAGGATAGGGGTAGGGTTTAAGACACTTCACAGGGGTTGGACTAGCCCCTGTGAAGCAGCCAAACTCGTTTTATTGGAACAAATTTCACATGAGATTCGACGGGAATCGAACCCGGATCTCCTTGGTGAAAAGGCGAGCGCTTTGCTCTGCGCCACGAGATGACCCTTCTAGCTTAACATGACGTAAACACACAGTGAAAAGCCAGTGTGGTCACCATGGAACTTCCTTCGCACCCGTGGTGGAAGTTCATAGGCTGCAGATCGCGAATCTGTTGTGGCTGTATAGGACTCATCACCCACGTTGCAATTATTCAATTCGGTGCTCGTCTCTGTCGAGGGTCCGGCCGGTGAATGCCATCCACACTGTCAGTATCACTACATACACCTACCCCTCAAGCCACATTGATCCGTACGAAATTATCAGCTATAGATAATATCTCGTGCCAAGCTGTCAGCCCTTAACCCAACGCATTTGAGAGTTTATATACTCCTTACCCCTTCCCAAGGTGATCACTCCACTCCCTTCTCCACAAGATTTTAAACAATATTCGTCATTTTACTCTATCACGTTTTCAGAAAATGAAGCTACATCTTGCCGGGGTGTCACGCCTTATTTGTATTCCGCATCACACCACTATTTTTTAGCAAATCTGTAATTTCCATTGCTATCCGCGCCTGGAACGATCACTCCACTTTTTTTTAATTTGTTGCGTCTTACTCATCTGAACGCAACGCGTCTCTTAGCCCCTGATTGAGCGGTGAGCACCGAGTAATCCTTCATTAATATTTTATTTTATCAGCGCGCTTCTGTATTCCAAAGGGCACTGTACTTATGACGTATGGTTTCGTCTCGTCTGTCAGTAGCATCGCGTACGCGCCCCTGCATCACTACCCAGCGGCCGGAATTGGGAAGGAATTTGGAAATGGGTAGCGGTTAGGACACTTCACAGAGGACTAGCCCCGGTGAAGCACGCAGACTCTTGTTGTTGGAACAAAAGAAATTGTTACTGTCACTGCCGTCCGTGGCTGGAACGATCTCCCCTCCACTATAAATAATACCAGCACATTTCAAAAGTTTTAAAAAGAGATCGCCAGGATTTTTCAGAATGTTTAACGATCTCACTGCTGGCTTGGTGGAACTTAGGTCTAGGCCGTTGCCGTCTGATTTAATTTGATGTAATTTTTTAATATAATTAGTTTACTCCATAATCTAGCTATTTGCTTACATCCATAATCTAGCAATTATTCTTAATAGAACCTAAACCTATCTTCAACATCCTACATTACTTTTGTCACAGAACATTTGTGGGCGCCTTCCTTTACTTATGAGTGTATATAAACACATAACTGCATATGAGTATATGTAAGCATGAAATATGTGAATATGCAAAATATATATTGTGCCTAAAATATAATCAATATGAGTTACGCTTGTTCTGTACACTTGTAATGCAGAGTTACTTCTCAACAAATTACTACCTCCGTTTCAGTTAGCTACTTTTTCTCATTTTGTCTAGATGAGTTTTGTTACTTTCCTGCCTTGCTGTTTCAGATCGTCATTCTCACAACTTTCGCTATGTGAGAAGATATTTAATTCGGAATAATCCAGTTTTCCTTTGATTGTGACCACTTTGAGCCCCGTCAACCGATTCAGTAACCCCTCCCCCTCGTTTCGTAGCTGTGACGTCCTGGCGGGCTAGAGGGGCAGAGAGGGAACGAATGTTAGAGACGATATTTGAAAAGGGATCGTGGTCAGTGGCGGCTGATGCTTAGGTTGCATAACCCCTATATTATTGAAAAAGATCTTATGTTAGGAATATACATTCTCCTTTTAATGACTTTCAATATTCAAGATATTGCAGCAATATCGATGAACAGTATATGAAATGGTTTTGAAACTAAAGAGCGCCCCATTAAGCATGTCTCATCATGGAGTACCCAGCCCCGTTCTCTTCGGCGACTGGTGCTCTTCCACGTTTTGCACCATGAAACGGTTTTGGCTCTATTACGGAGTTTACTGATTTACTCTTTGGACCTGTTCTCCAAAATAGGGACTTTTTTTTTTAAATTTGTTGCGTCTACACCTTGACGCAACGCGTCTCCAAGCCCCCTTAAGGGGCGTTGAGCGCTTTGCACTGGGGAGTAATCCTCCATTAATGTGCTTTTTATTACTGGAGTAATCCTCCGTTAATTACTATATTTGTCAAGTCTCGTCCCGTCGCAGTCAGTCAGTGCCTTTTATCCCTTCGGCCAGGGGCTCGGCGCCGTTAGATCCCGGGGTTTCTGGCCGGTCACCCAACCACGAACCCGCGAGTCTCGAATCCGCTTAACCTTCGTGACTTCACGGAGCGTAGTAAACGAATTCGGCTAGCTCCGCCGGCTTCCGTTGCTTAACTTCCGTTGCACAACCAGTGGATGGGGGTCTTGTTGCTTAACGTTCGCAGCGTCCGAGGGGAATACTAATTTTCTGTCCTCGTCTGACTAGCTGCAACTTAATTTTATGCATTTCGCGTGTTATTAAAAGTACACAAGTTGAGTCAAAAATTGACGGTAGTGAATGCATTATTCATGGTTTGGAGAATTTATTTTTATTTGATGTTACGTGTTAGATTCAAAATGAGGACTTCGTGTAAAGTTGGCCATTCGGGAAGAAAGTCATTTTCTTTCATTCACAGTACATGCATCTCCATCCGTTGGGACACTAGTGAATCCCGTCACTACGATGACAGTCTGCGAGTGTTGTGAATACGAGGGTGTGAATGGAAGATCGTATTGCAAGATATTCTAGGGTACTGAAATTTTCGAAATATAATGATTTTATTTGTGTAAAACGTGTCCGAATAATCGTGCTTGTTGCAAAGTGATGGGGTGCGATCAGAGGTGGATCCAACCTATCATTTCGGGGGGCAACGTAGGTTTTTGTTAAATAATAAACATATTTGTTATTATTTTGTATATTATTTATATACTGTAGATATGAAACTATACCAGATTATTGTTGAAATAATTACTTAATTTGAACATAAATATTTAAATCAATTTTGTAAAAGGAAGGTGAACGAAAACTCTAGGCCTTTTGGGGGAGCATGGCCCCCCCTGGATTCACCAGTGGGTGCGATTACCGTATATACGAAACCAAGTTCTTTTTTTGATTTGTATTCCATTACCGTCAATTGTCTCAATGTATAATATAAAAACCCGAGTGCCCACTGGAGATTAAAACGAGAACACGTACGCAGGAAGTTACTTGACGCCAGTGGCGGCAGGTGCTCCAACAAACTGCAGGTTGTACCTCCATCGAATAACAGAAATGTAATTTCCAAAATTCAAAATTAGTATATAATAAAATGTAAGCAATTCAAATAAATTAAAATTAAAAATCTATATTTACACATAACTTGCGTGATTTAATGCAGATATATGTGCGTGTCAGATATACACATCTTCCGCGCACGGGGTTCTGGCTTTGATTTCCACTGGTCACGTTTTTGAATTAGTTCTGCATTGATACAATTGACGGTAATATAATTCATCAAAAAAACAAAAAAGAACTTGCTTTCGAAAATACAGTGATTCACTCCAGCAAATTGCAACAAGACAATTGTTTTACACAAGTAAACTTGTTTTATTTCGAAAATGTCACTACCCTGTTACATTTTGTAATCACGAAAGATCCTTTCACACACACGCTCGAATTCCCACTAGAGCTCTCCGAATGTAACAGCAGGCTGTTGCAAGCGGAAATATGCATCCATGAGAGACAGAAAAGGACTCCCAGATTTTACACAAAGAATTTATCAAGGGTTCGTTTTGAATCAATAAACCTAATATCAACTGAAAACTATTTCTCCAAATATAAATAATGCGTTTAAAACCGTAAATAACTGATTGAACCTGTGTACTTTCAATAACACGCGAAATTCATAAACATTATTGTAACTTACAGCTGGGGTCGAAGACACCGCGCAGCGCTCGGCAATCTAACGGGCCACCCATTAGTTGCCGCACCGAAGGCCCTAAGTTGAAGCGTAGGGCCGAAGAGTAAACCCAATAAACGTGGCAAGAGCCGAAAGCGTGGTGCCATACCTGGGAGGGCACCAGATTCCGGAGAGAGCGCCAATTGAGCGCTCTTTGGTTTCAAAATGATTTCACATATATCGATATTACTGCAATGTCTTGAATATAATCATTAAAACAAGAATGTATATTCCTAACACATTATAAAAATTTTTTCGGATATCTGGGTGTTGTGCAACCTAAGCATGAACCGCCACTGCTTGACACGGACACTACACATAAAATTATGTAATGTTTGAAGAAAGGCTTTTAATAAACTCAGTTTTAATATTTTACATGAATTGTTTAAGTTTTTTATATTAAGTGTTCTGAATTTTGGGAAATAATTTTCCTCCATTCGATGGAGCTGCAACCTCCAGTTTGTGGCACCAGCCGCCACTGATAGTCGCAATAGAGAGGTGACCATGTCAGTAGCAGGAGGTACCGTGTGCGCTGAGTGTCTGGGAGCGCCTTGTGGGACACACGAACACGAATATTAAAGGGATAATTTTTTTTAGCTCCGATCGGTCGCAAACTTCAAACATCTGATAAAATCTGACGACGATGTGCTCAAATGTGTTGCAGTGTCTCTAGACTGGGAGAGGTGGCTCAATGCATCAACTGATGTCACTGCAATGCCTCTGACCGGGAGGTCCTAGGTTCGAAACCCGATGGCAGGATTTTTGACAATACCTTGTCAGCTAGGTCGAATTCAGTCACTGTCTGGAGGAGAATTCTAGCGGCCGGCTGCTCTGATCGGTAGTTTTCCGTGATTTCTCCGATCAACACCAAGCGAATGCCGGAGCAGTACCCTAACAACCGGGCCACGGACCGCGCGCGATCTTCCCTTCTTCTTCCTTGTCCTATCCTCACCTCTTACACACACTAACATGCTCTTACGCTAACGTGCACACACACTAACACACCATCACACACTAACATGCATCAGTGCCGGGAAACCAGTCGGAGGTTTAGAACTTGTCCCGGCTGCGGCGGTGCCCCGCTAGTACGTGGTTAGGGCCCGGCTGCGGCGGTGCCCCGCTAGTCGACGGTAGGTCGGCACCAGATCTCGCCATCCAGCGGGGGAAGATCACCATCTCATGATGAAAAACATGAACTACACTTACTGGACGAATTACCTCAGTAGTTTACTACGCCCCCGGAATCACTATCAATCAGTGTCTCTCGATGCCATCGATCACGTCACGTCGGTCTGTCATCAGTCGCGTAACGTCAGTTCTGAGCAGTGAACAATAAACATGCGTATACTTGGGTTTTTATAACGTGGCGAGTGAGGGCCTTGTCTTCACGATGGAACTTGGCAAGGCTTTTCGCGTCTTTCTCTGTCGTGCCGCTAGAAGTCGCTTGATCTGCAGAACTGCTTGATACGGTCGTGAGCATGCGACATCTAGCCACACGACCAAGAAAGACGCAAAAGGCCGTGCCATATTCCTTCGTGAAGACAAGTCCCTCACGCGCCCTGTTCTAAAAACCGAAGTATAGATCAAGATAGTGCTGTCATTCGATTTCTTCGTGGTAAGGGTACAATGCAGCCGAAATTCATTGACGAATGGAGTCCAAATGTACGGTAAAATTTTCATGTGTAACGGCAATGGTCACATGACGCATTCGTGCAGTGTCATCGAATTTTCACTGTGGTGTTATTTTTGCGACTGATCAGGTCTTGAAAACATTGCTTTCGTGCGTGTATGAGCGGGGTAATCTATACGTTGGCAGCAGGCGGCACACAGTTTTCTTTGACGCTGTACTCATCGCAGCGAGACAAGGCGTTGCACATTGATAGAAACTGTGGTTGAGTTTAGCTTCTGAGGTCTACTGTTTTCATGATATTGAATGTGTCAGGATGTGATGACGCTCGGGTTTAGGGGAATGTTCTAGTACCGATTATAATAGAAGAAAAATAAACTTTTTTAATGTACTTTCTCAACATTTTTTTAATAGTTGAATGCTTTATCGTTGCTTGAATGTGTAAGTCACAGTGTCGGTGGTGTAACTGTACTCGCAAGGACAGAAGAGTGTATGTGTATCATAAAATTCCAAACACTTTGTTGGATAATCTTCATACAATTTGAATGACTTCAAACGTGTTTTGACGGTACACTGGCATGCTTTCTTTGTATCAAAAATACGGGGACTTTATTTTGTCTCCTAATCCACGTCCGGGAGCAATGCGTGACAATTTGGTATCCTCGAGAAATACCTTTCGCATCACTTCCACTTGCAACGACCTTTCGGCAGTCGATGCTCTAAGGTTTGGGGTGGAGGATGCGGTTATTTTACTTGAAAGAAGGAGAAAGCACTTATTCTGTCCTTGGGTAGTCATAACGTTACGTTTCTACATTCTTTTGGAAGAAGATAAACGTTAAACTCTCCATTCTTAAGAACACTTTTCTTGAACGATGACCTTGCTTCCCCCTCCCTTGAGCAACAAACAGTTGACGGCAAAAGCTCGCAGTGAGCACTGATGACAACATTCCAAGCATTAAAACTTCGTTGGTGCGAAACAGAAGCTAGTCAAAGCTAGTTGCTTTCATAGTCAAGAACTCCTGTTCAGCTTTATTACCATTATCTAAAGAAATGGCTAAGGCAGGTGCAGGTCCTTCAAGGGAAGCACCAAAAACTCCTATCTAGTGTCCCTGCTGTTGTCTACCTTGAGCGATGACTTGGCCGGACACGTAGCAGGTTTGACTTTGATTTTCCAGAGGTTGGCATTGCTGTAAATACTCTCGTGGCCGACTTTGTAACTAATACTCCGCCCGCATTTCTTCAATCCATCGTTCAAGAAAAGTTGCGCGAATAATACTTGAGTTTTTCTAACGTGGCATCTGAGGGTAGTAACTCCAAGAGAGAATATGGCCAATACCTTCTATTACTACTAAACCACTGGCCAATACTATTACTATTAATTCCTTATATTACTACTTATTCTATTACTATTAGTAATAAAAGGTATGACTTTTGGCGTCATTCTCGGTCCTGCCGCAAGATGTCGCATGATCGCGATCTATCAAGTAGTGCTGCAGATCAAGCGACTCTAGCGACACGACTGAGAAAGACGCGAAAAGCCATGCCATATTCCATCTTGGAGATAATACCCTCAGACGCCTCGTTACAAAATCCCAAGAATAGATTTGCGTGGGCTCGGCTGCATCAGCCGTCTTCCGACGGTGAAGTGGCGATGTCCCCGGGGAGACACGTACAGGTTTTTCCTAAGAATAAGCCAAAGTGACAGTTCGCTAAACAAGTGAACATCACATGTAATTCAGAGAA
>BLKR01003833.1:57500-129174 GCA_011170035.1 Teleogryllus occipitalis
TTTACTTGTATAACATTTCCTATGATAATACTTGTTTTGTGTGAATTTTAAACAAGTTATTAATGTACCAATTCTACATTCACCTTGTCCTTGGTAAATAGATGACAGAATTCAGTGTCTTTTACGTATTTTAAAATTAAATATTTGTGTTTCTAAAGCTTCAGTTTTTTCTTTTCCTTTTGTTAAAAAAAATTTGTTTTTCAAAAATGGGCAAATTGTACAGGCACTTTCTACAATGTTTTTTTTCTTCATCTTCTCCTTTTTCTCCTTCTTTTCATTTTACTATCTCTTATTTCTGTCTTTTCATTTAGTTCTATGGCTACATTGCATAATGTTTTCAATATGTAACTTTTTTATCTTCTGAACCTCTCTTCTTGAATATTTTTGTTTCTTGTTGGCATTTAGTTCCTGGTCCTTTTGCAGGAAAGTAAAAAGATTGATGGGGGTATTGGAAACTCCCAGTTTGACATGATCATCAGTAACCAGAATCAATGCTGAGAATCCTACTGAAAACAAAATATCTTTGCCGTCTTCTTCACGATCCTTTGAATATTTTTATCTTGTGTTCTTTATATTGCTTTCAATGCTTCTTGTAAACATCATATGAAACATTGGTTGGTAATCAAATCGAAAAAAGAATTTCCCATTTGAGTAATTATTTCATGCTAATGTAATGTCCTTGATAAATCATTATTTGGATTATAGTTAGTTTTCACTCATACCTCTTGAATTCTTACATAATAGCAGAGGCAACATAGTGATAACCATTATTTCTGTAATTTTTTTAAAATCAGAAGGCACATCAAGTTTGTACAAACCCAGATATTTCTGTTAGTGTATATTGTATTATGAGGTAGCCATCCAAAGTAGGAAGTGCTTCAAAGTATATTTTGAACTTAAAACCCGAGTAAAGTTTAGCCATAACAAAGTGGCTGGGATAGGTGAAGTACATTCCATTGACGAATAGTAGATAATATGAGATCATCGGGGATCAGAGTGCTGGTAGTAACTTTCAAAGGCTAGTGAGAGACAAGGTGTGAAGTTTTGAATTCCATTGTGTCAGAATTGTAAATTTCTTTTTACACAATACCACCGTAACTATCGTAACCTCATACATACCTAAGTTATCATCACTCTACCCCAACCAACCCTGTCAAGTAGACAGAAATATTATTTGGTCAATATATATTTCAAAGTTGGCAATAAAGGTCTGGCCTCTGGCTTTCTTGATATGCATGAAACAACCTCGAGTCTAAGCATTCCATAATATCCCATGAATTTTTATGCCAAAATAGTTGCGAACATTCAAGATTTATTACTCTTGGCCAGGCACCTTGAATTAGACAGCACCTTGTTAATGTCAGCATTGGCCTGATGAAGTTCAAAATAATCTGCTCTATTTCATTCTTATAACTGTATCCAAACAATCACCTTAATTTGTGAATTAACTGGCTACTTCTAATATTTGGTCTTTTAACCTAAACATATTCACTTGCTACTTTCCATTCTTGTGTGTATTATAATTCTACAGTCACTTCTGTGCAGTTTGTTTCTTGAGGAAATTCGATGATCTTTATTTTGGATGTTTTGAGGGTTATTATGTTGTCGCTCTTGCTAAGAAAAATGTAATAGAGCTCTGATTTTGTCATTTTCTGTTCATTAATTGTAGGTTAAAATTATCATGGCAACTAATAGGCCTGACACGTTAGATCCTGCTTTGCTCAGACCTGGACGTTTGGATCGAAAAATTGAAATACCCTTACCAAATGAACAAGCTAGACTTGAAATTTTGAAAATCCATGCTGGACCTATTGCAAAGCATGGAGAAATTGGTAAGTTCATTCCTGTACTCTAATTGTGTTGTTCAAACAAGATATTAAATTGTAAACTTCTTAATGCATTTCATTGAATTGTTTTTTTAAATATTATTGATTCAATTTTCTGTAACCTGTGAAAGAATGTAATCTACAATACAACTTACTTTTGGGTTCATAATTTCATGTTAGTTTATAAATAAATAAATAAAGGCATTTGAATTAAACATTAACAAATTAAGTAAAATCTCAGTTGCATATTTTTTAAGTTTTGAAAATTTTGAATATTGTAAGTGGGAAAACATGATCAAAAATGCTGAATTTAGTATCTTTTTTTAAATTTTCTTTCTTCAGAATATTGTAATAGGGAAAAGAAATTAAACTACAACAAGTTTGTAATCTCCCTTAGAATGCGCATGCACGGGGAGGGGTGACTCCCACCATCAACCGCTACTTCCCCTGAACATATCGCTCTCTCATTCGCACTGCACGCCAACCGCAGTGGCCGGGGAAGGGAGAAGTGTCTGATGCACAGGCAGGCTGTTGTGCCTGACCCAACGCGCAGTACATGTCAGCTACCCAAATCAAAACAATTTCAGCTTTCTATGGCCAAAAGCCAACTCTTAATATATTAACGTTCAGTAAAAGAAACATGTACATGAATCATCGCCCCTGGTCCTCAATCCTATCCCTTTCGTCTTCGAGTGCTGTGCAGTGCAATGTGCCGTAGTGTAGGCCTAATTTCAAGTTATGTTCACAGGCGTGATATTGTGCTTATAAGTTTCTAAGACCACCGTTTGCAGGTACTGTGTTCTTGACATCAAGCTTCCTTCTTACCATCCCGTCCTCAATTCCATCAAATTAGCTTAGGGTTACATTAAGAATTGTATTGCTAAACAAAGTTCAGTATCACTATGCGAGTTAAAGAAAATTTATGCCAAATATTATTTTCTGAATATTGTCCATTTTGATGGAAGAAGTGTTGGGAACACATGAAGATAATCGAAGTGAAATGTATGAAAATAGACATGATCATGAATGAAGATGTGAACAAAATTATTGTTTCTTTACGGGACAGTTCCTCTTATGACAACAATGAAGAAAGGGATAGTGCTGCAAAGGCTGCCGTGACAGTGATGACTAATAGCTCCTCCTGCTGGGGAGGGTGATGAATCACGTGCACGCAGTAGGGCAAGAAATCTGCCATTGTAGAAGTGGTGGGGGAAACATGCGAAAATAAGCTCTGCCCAAAAGGGAGATTTCAAACTTGCACTATTATAATTTGCTTGTGAATGGCACACAAACGCAAATTAGATAAACTAATTTAATTCCAAATAATCTATTATATAAAAGTGAAATTTGTTAAAATCAAAATACCAAACAAGTAAATGGAGTGCAGAAACCTGTAACTGTGTTGTCATGGGGCATTTAGGAGAAGTTTAATGCATTGTAGAATAATTAATTAATGCAGAATATTATTACAAAGGATATTGAACATTTATATTACTCCTGGTGAATGGTTGTTTATTTTACATTCAATTGCATAATGTAATTTGTTTCTATTTGAGAATGATAGTTACATTTGCCAGGTTCACAATCTGCATGTATTCTACTTGGTGTGGAATTAGAGGAAGTTTTCTTTATGATGTAGAGCCTCATTACATTTAATACAGTAATACTTAACATTTGTTTTGCACAAACTGCTGAGTCTTTGGTTGTCTTAGAATTGATTCTTCCTGTCATATTGCAATTCTGTTGGCACCAGTGATGATTTTTTTAGGAAATAAAGAGGTCTTGGTGGTAAAAGCTAAGGAATTTACTAGGTCAATGTTATTCTCCGTTTGAATTCTAATAGGGGGGGTATTCGGGAGAATTTTTACTGAATAGAAGCCACGTACAGTTTTTAGTTGGAGCCATTCATACAAAACCAGAAAAATGGCCACCACCATTTTTTTTGACTGAATTCAGATTTGGTACAATCTCTGATGTCCATCAAATAGATCACCTTGCCCCTATACATATTGTAGTTCTTGATAACTTGGAAAATGAATACAGGATCTATGTGGGGCCCCTCAGTTTGATATAAAAATGTATTCTAAAAAAAATTGTAAATTGAATTACACTCCATGCTTTAATTTGCCTAATCACGTGGGGAATGAGTTATTATTAGCGTTTCTGTGAAGCATCTTTACACAAAACCCACGTGTCTTGTAGGCCTGCTATGTAATACATGATTCTAATAAATAAATGCCTGAGCAATGCTAGGTTTCTTAACCTAGTAGCAGAATAAAATAATTATGTACATCGAAATAATTCAAGAACGCTCAAGCGAATGCAAATTACTGGGTAATCAAAACTAGTAACTTTCAGTTATTCAAGCTAATACAACACAATGCAAAAACACCGACAAATTCTCAAAAAACGAAAATTGCTGTGGCACAAGAACATATTTCTCTGGCTCTTGAATTTGTTACCAAATGGACTGAAAAAACCCTGAACACTCTGAAAGTATACCTCTATACTCTCCTGTACCCACAAGTACTAAGAACCCTGGAAACCACACTTTTTAAAAACTGTGCTGCTGCATCAGATAATGCATGAATTGTGGAACATGTTACTGACAAACCTTTAATGTGCAAAGTATTGTTAAATGTGTATTAAAGTAATTTAATGGAATTGGGACTAGGACTTACAACTGATATGTGCTAAACAGGAAAATGTAGATATACATAAATTGACAAAAATTTAAATGCAAATCATGAAATTCCCCAGGATGGAACTTTTGGCTCAGAAATATCTGAAGTACAGAATGCTGCTGATTCACCATATGCTATATATTAATTGCATTATTGTTTTGTAAATTACACACTTCGTAGGTTTTATTTAACATTTCTATTACATTGAAGGCGTTATATGAAACATATATGATTAACAAAATTGATTTATATATATTTTTAAAGGTTTAAATAAAACACACAAATAATGTTGCGCGTATATGATTGGCATCAAGGAAACAATAGAACATTAATTATTCAACCTTCTCCTTGTATTTTTTTTCAATGGGTGATTAGAGTCTACCTGCCTCCCTCATGCTGTGCCACTAGAAACAATGAGATACTACCACTAGATACTATCACCTCAAAGGGTTCACATCAGTCAGCACAAAGGCAGACCGATAAGAGCATTATGATTTTTTGGCCACCTTCTAATATTTTGTATATTGTTTCAGATTATGAAGCTGTTGTGAAGTTATCAGATGGTTTTAATGGTGCAGATTTAAGGAATGTGTGCACTGAAGCTGGGCTTTTCGCTATCAGAGCAGAACGTGAATACGTAATTCAAGAAGATTTTATGAAAGCTGTCCGTAAAGTGGCAGACAACAAGAAACTTGAATCTAAACTGGACTATAAACCAGTATAAAGTAATTATTTTTGCCTTTTCTTTTTTTTTTTTCTAAAATTGTATTCTTTGTCTTCTAACACAATAAAGAAATGCTAGGTTATGAAAAGTCTTCTATTTTTTTAAATATTTGTGATATATCTCTGTGATTTCTCCTCCAACTATAAATGCTAGAAATGATTAAAATACATTAAGGAAAGAATGAATGTTTACTTTTACATATGATTTGAAATTCTAACTGGGAAGGCAATTCTTCGCAATTCTCAAACCCAGTTTTGAAGTAAGTTCATAAACTTACTTGTCTCCTCTTCAGATCAGTTTCCTTCATTTTCATCTGCACTTATTAACCAGAGTTTATTCAATACCTTTTTTAGTTTTCTTCCGTCATCGATTCCCATGAATTGGCTAACGTATAGCAACATTCTTTAAGGTTTAACATTTTTTAAACCACTCTCTCTTGGTCATTCTCTGCTAGTAAGCATCAGAGAACTTCTTTCTTGTAAATTCTTTTCAGTTTCTTAATTACACCTTGATCCATAAGTTGAATCAAAGCAGTGACGTTTGGTGGAAAGTACATAACGTTGAAATCGTTTTCAATAGCATTCAAGATTTCAACTGATGGATTGCATGGTGCATTATCGAGAAGTACCAAAACTTTACCACTTTTACCTTCTGATTCACTGTATATTTTAATATCCGCTATAAAAGCATTGGGTTACCATTCACAGAAAAGGTCAGAATTCATCCAGGAATTTTTTGTGCTTTGTACACAGTTAGAATGCAACTGATATTTTTCATTCTGCGTGGTTTCTTTGATTTTCCAATTACAACAATGGTAACCATGCGTCCCACAAGTATTTGCACACACAATGACAATAATTCCCTCTTTACTGACTTTAAACCTGTCGCTGCAACTTCCCTTTTTGAACAAGTGATTTCCATGGCATTGATATCCAGTTCAATCCTGTTTCATCTGCATTATAGATATCATCTCTCAAAAATACGCCTCACTCTTCATCAACTCTTGGAATTTTTGTTTCAATTGGTTGGCAAATGTGGCATCACTGGATAAAGATAACCCTTCAATATGCAACTCCCTTATTGCATGCCATGATTTGAAATTTTTTAACTAGCCGGTACTGGCTTTGAAATCAGAGGAGCCATCTAATTTCTGATGAAGCTCTAATGCCTTTTCACATAACAATGGACCTGATATCGGATTTCCTTTTGCATGCCTTTGTACAAACCATGTGTAAACAGCCTGTTCAAGAATAGAATCATTTGCATCCCTCTTAATTTTTCTTTTCTTTGAACCGTCATCTGAGTCAAGCTTCACTGCAAATTGTAAAACGCTATACGTGCCACTGAAGATGCACTTTCTCCCTTTTCTTAACGATTCAAAATTTTTAATTTAGTTTCTATTGTCAACACTCTACACTTTCATTGTGTATTAGAAGATGCCATACCTATAGTGTGTACTCTTAAGATCGCAAAATACTGTCCAATCACAAGAGAACCCACCGATTGAACAACTTACGTTAAACTGAAAATGAAACAGTTTGTGGTTATTCAGTAAAATTATCATACTGTTTGTCTATGTATGCTACTGTTGCTCTAACAGGCAGTGGGTTTTCTGCCAACAATGAAGTATGAGTGACAGCTGTTAAGTATTTACGATTAGTTGTTTGAAAACGTACTGTTAGTTCTCTTGCACTTAAAGGTGGCGAAAAGTGATTCTTCTGCTAATAATATGCATTTCGAGTCCTTAAGCATGTATTGTAGGATTTGTCGAAGTTCACTGAAGTCAGATGATTGACTATTGTACTGTATCTCATTAATAATTCAACACAATCATATGTGGGATCATTCACAATATTCAGTATTACAAAAGCAAATGAATACGTATAGTGTACAGCATATAGCATTTCATACAGATAGTGTTGTCAATGAAACAAATTTATAGTCTTCATACCAAAATTTAAGTACCAGTAAAATAACTTTCAGCAGTGGAACTGCTGATAGACAATGATTAAAATAATTTGGTTATCATGCTCAATCACAATTACAAAGAAATTGTTTCCTTCAATGTAAGTGATGCTGTGAATTTTAGTTAAAAGAAAAATTTTAATTATTATGAACTTTTTTCAATATTATCTTTTAAATGATTTTTCATTCCTTAATTGCCTTTTTGTACTCCTCTTTAGTCAGAATAAGTATCTTTTTACCTGCCTAGTTTAGGTGTAATATGTGCCTGAACTTAAATGCTCTATTTGTCACAATCAGTTGTGCAACTAAACTTCAAACTATGAATCCCACTGCCAGGCTTGTGTGTAAAGAGGCTGGGGTAGTATTGGTCTTCAAGAACAGTACAATGGACAAAATGACATAGTGTTTATTTCCAGTGTATTTAGATGGAGTGTAATTATTGAAGTGAGAAGAAGAGAGCTTTTGAGATAATACTTTTAGAAAGTAGTAGTAGCACAGTGTGTTTGTTTGTGCAATGAGCTTTGTAACAAAATATTATTCAGTGATAATGGAAAAATATTAAAGTAAAAATCCTTGTTTTTCTTTAATTCTGAAAGACATAATTTTTTAAGATCTGAACTACTTGGACCAGGAGGTCCTAGGTTCGAGTCCTGACAGCGACAGGCTAGCTTTTCAGCTAGGTCGAATTCAGTCGCTGTCTGGAAGAGAATTGTAGCGGCCGGCACTACACTAAACAACATGCACTACACTACCACATATCCCGGGAGACCGGTTGGGAGCTTAGAGCTTGTCTCGGCTGGGCCGGTGCCCCGCTGGTGGGAGAGTCCTGGTTAAGGGGAAACCTCACTAGCCGACGGTAGGTCGGCGCCGAATCTCGCCAACCAGCGGGGGAAGATCACCGCCATATTCCGAGAAAAAACATGCATTACACTTACGGGACTACTGACCAAAGCAGTTGACGCGCCTGGACACATGAAAAATCAATGAACTATCTGCCATAAAAATTATCGTTAAAAATGTAAAAAAAAAAATTAGATTCGTGGCGTCTGTAAGACGACAGTCACAGGGCAGCCGAAATATCGGTCGCACGAACTGCGAACCCGTCGGGGTGGGTCGGTCCACGACCTGACGGGGGGATACAGAAAAGACTCAAGTGTTCCTTTCTCCGTCTTTCATCTTGCTTTTCATTTCATGTGACGTACATTCTGTTATCACGCCATTTTCTTCCTCATTGGCCTTCTCTCTATGCTGAACCCACGTCTGCCGTGCACAGCGACCCGTGTGGAAGGAAATGGGTATCCTTGGATGTGTGTCTGTATATGCGTTTCCGACTGTCACCGTGACGCTGTTTTTTAAATTGCGTCCTTAATCTTATCATATCATTTATGGACGCAACGCGTATCTTCTCCCCTTGGTCGAGCGTTGAGCGCGGAGTAATCCTCCATTAACGTAGCGTATTTTGTTTGTCTCGCCTCGTCTGTCGGTTGTCAAGAGGACCGCCAGGTAGAATCTCCGCGTACGCGCCTCCTACTACGTGCTCCTGCGTCACTACCCATCGGCCAGAAATGGGAAGGAATTAGGAATGGGTAGGGTTAAGGACACTTGACAGGGGTTGGACTAGCCCTTGTGAAGCAGCCAAACTCGTTTTGTTTGAACAAATTTCACATGAGATTCGATGGGAATCGATGAGAATCGAAACCGGACCTCAGGGGTGAAAGGCTTGCAACTTTGCTATGAGCGAGTCTAGCCTGGTTCCTTGTGGGTAGACCTGTTGTAGCCATGTTCGCTGCGCGATCACCGGGGAGCCCTGTGAGTGAGGGAAGGTCTCTGCCCCTTGTAGGTGCCTGTACGCTTTCTTTGGCTTTGGCCTCTTTTAGATGTGCAGTCGGGAGTTAACCCACTCCCAAACAATCGGCTATCGGATTAGATCCAGAGGGAGCCACGGCGGGGCAGTGCTGTTACATCCCCCAGTACATCTCCGTGTCAACCCTGGCACCTCAATGGAGACTACGTGGTGGGTGGGGAGCATTGGAGACGAAACGGCTTCAATCTTATGGAACATAAAACTTGCTTTTGCTCTCTTCTGGAAGGAAGAGCCGATGCTTTGAACGAACGGTGGATTTAAATAGTTTTTCTCAAAGAAGAGGATAGACCGAAGAAACCACATTTCCCTCTTATTACACGCGCCGAAGAAGGAAAATCGTTCAGTAACTTCCAAGCGATCGTGCGACAAGGAAGGGTATCATTCTCTTTGAAGCGCACCCCGACGAGCATATAGAGAAGATCCTGAAAACAGCAAATTGCCGGCCAAGTGGAAGTGACCACTCACCTTATCCTTAACCTTTGTAAGGGAGTGGTCAACCACGATGATTTCACGTCAAAACTGAAAATGAACCTCTTTCTTAAACAGCCAGGGTGTCATTGAAGTGTTCAGAACCAAGAGCAAGAAGCATGGGAGAGAGATCCTCACTCCCTCTCTGATCCTGATGTTTCCCTCTCTACCAGAGAGGATTAGTTGCGAATCTGCCAGAGAGGATTATTTTATAATAGTGCGTGTCTAACCCTTTGCACTGCTTCAAGTACCAGAGGTTTGGGCCTATTAAATAACGGTGCATGGCCGAAAGCCCTGTTTACGCAAATTATGCATGAGCCAGATCCCTGTGCCACATTTCGCAGTGTGAATTGTTAAGGAGACAATGCGGCCAGTTCTAAAAAGTACCCTATCTTTGTGAGGGAGATTCATAAGATGCGAATGAGGGAAAACGTCATTTTCTGAAGCGAAACATCGATACCTGACGAACTCCGTAGATCTAACTCGTTCATTCTCCAGTGTTGTGACCAAGACAGTGAAAGTAATAGCACCTTGGCAGACTTCACCTGTTACTCCCCCAGTTGCTCACTTCTGTTCTTCCCTGGGGAGACATCGCCTCTTCAAGAGGGAAAATAATTCCCTCTACAACAATATTCCCCAAAAAGCTTCTCAAAGTCAAACCAAGCATCCACTTCCTAGCCCCGCATGAAGTTTGACGTGAGTGGGCTGTCCGCCGCGGATCGCTGCAAAATGACCGATCTTCCAAGCTCTAACACCTTCCCAGACTCGCTCTGAGCGATCACTGCCTGTCGAGAAGTGCCCAGGAGGAGTCTGCCTTGGAGGAAACCAGCGGGGTTTGACACTTGCCCCTTTGGGCTACAGCGGCGGAAACGGAAAAAGGAAAAGAAAATTCCTCTTAACTGCGGCTCTCTAATCCTGGAATCTTGAGTTTTTCTCCTGATGGGACGATTATACACTTGTTCCCCTATCATACGCCTTCAATATTTTAATAGCAGACGCATCTTATTCCACCATGCCCCGTATCCTTTCGCGGTTTTACCCCATATAGGGTTGATGACGGCCTCCGTGCTCTTGGCGTAGTTGCTACTTTGGTTCACGACTTGCTACTTTCTGCAGATGTTCCTATTCAGACCAGCCTTCAAACAGTGTGTAGGTGTACCTCTTGTCCCTCTCGCTCAGTTTCTAACATTACACCCCCAGGCAAAACGGTATCAGTCACTAACTTTCTAGGCCTAATAAACCAACTGCACACACTTTTCTTGATTTTGGGTGATGTAAAAGCTCACAGCCCTCTTTGGGGTTCTTCCCGTATTTATCAAAGAGGCGCCGTTTTGAAATTGGCCATCGATACTATTCTTCGGTTTGTATAACATGGCGCGTGAGGGCCAGTCTTCACGATGGAATATTGTATGGCTTTTCGCATCCTTCTCGGTTGTCACATGATCTGCAGCACAGCTTGATACGGTCGCGATCATGCGACATCCAGCGATACAACCGAGAAAGATGCAAAAACGCCGTTATAAAAACCGAAGAATAATCTGGTGATTCTCAACATTGGTAAATCAACGCATTTCGCCATCGCTACGAATTCGAGCACGGCTATTGGCGTGGCCCTTTGCAGCCCTTCACTCGCTACTGCTATGCTGTGGACCATATTAGATCTGTATGGACGCGACCATATCGGAATCAACTGGAAAACCGCGACACTTTTGGTGGAATGTAAACTACTCTAGAGCGGTCAGGGCTTGTAAAAGAGCATTGGCACGACTCTTGCATTATTATAGAACATCCATCAGTGGATAACATTGAATATAAAATATGTATGGCGAAGGCGAGGAGAACCATTTTAGAGATAAAAAATGCATCATGGAGAGCATATGTCTCCTCTCTCAATAGCCTCACGTCACCACGTCTGGCGTGGAGAATTCGCCATATATAAGAACACTTCACCAAGTGCGTTGCCAGGTCTCCTTAAGAACGATCTCTTTACGCGATAAGGTAGCAGAGCGTACCGCTCACTGCGAAAACATGTCGAGTTCGAACTACGCTCCAGACTTTCTTTTGGTTAAAGAGAGGATGGAGAGTCGTCCATTAGATTGTTCTTGCAGAAAGTGTGACGATTACAACATCCCTTTCTCCATGACGGAAATGTGCTGGAAAGAGCACACCATGGGCGAGAAACCATCGATGTCCCAATTCGAAAGGAAAGAAAGGATCAAACATGTTATTGTAACTACTCATCCATTCGTCATAATTTTTTCATAGTTATACCAATCATAATTGGAGGATTTGGAAATCGTTGCCATCAAGCTACCGATCTATCTCACCAGCTGCGTTTGCAAAGTGCTGGAACGCATGGTAAATCAGTGTTCGGTTTGGACTTTGCAGTATAGAAATCTGCTCATACCAATCCAGTGCAGATTCAGGAAACACCGGTCAAACCTGGACCTTCTCATCGCATTGGCAACAGAAATTTCAACATCTTTCGTACTGAGACGATTCCTCATGGCCGCAATATTTGATACAGAAAAGACCTACGACACCACATGGAGGTACGGCATTCTGCGAACATTGCACTCGTAGGGATTCAGGGGGTATCTCCCCCTATATCTCCAATTTTTTGTCGAATAGATCTTTCATAGTTAGCATTGGTGACAAACTGTCTAGCTCGCAGTCACCATATTCGAAACAGGTCATCCCCAAGGGTCGGTGTTAAGTGTCAGTCTGTTTGCCATGCCCATAAATAGTATAGCGTCAGTTCTGCGTCAACCTGAAAAAGCATGGCTGTTTGGGGATGATGTTACCATCTTGTTAACCTTTGTAATGGAGTGGTCAATGACGACAGTTTTACGTCAGAAAGTGAGGAGGAACTTATCTCTTCCTTCAAGAGCCAAGGTGTCAGCGAGGTGTTCGAGATCAAGAGGAAGAAGCATGGGAGAGAGATCCCTATTCCCACTCTGATCCTGACATTCATTCTCCCAGCCCTCCCTGGGCTGCGGATTCTACAATCTTCGCGTGCGGTTGTATGTCCCGAATTCATTGCAATGCTTTAAATGCCAAAGCTTCAGCCATACGCAACAACGTTGCATGGCAGAAAGTCCGGTATGCGTAATGTGCGGCAGGTGAGAACTCGAAGTAGAACCCTGCGCTACATTACACTGTATGAACTGCGAAAGAGACCATGCGACAAATTTCAAAAGTACCTTACCTTTCTAAAGGGGAGATTCACAAGATTCGAGTCAGCGAGATGTCCTTTCCCGAGGTCAAATGCCGTTACCTGGCGAGAAATCCTATAGATCTTTCTCGGTTTTCTTCAGCATCGTGATGAATCCTGCGAAGGCAACATAGAGCAGCCAAACCGAAACACAAAAAATTGTGCCGTCTATGTGCGACGCAGTTCACGTGTTCAGTCAGGTCTCCATCAAAGACTTGACTGAAATCAACTCTAATGTTCCGTTGCTAATCAAGCGCGACAAGAAAACATATATTGCAACAAATACCCAAATTCGTGGGCCAATGAAATCTGGTCCAAAATTTCTATTTCTAGATATCGGTCACCCATCTCAAAGAATCGGGATCCCTTCTACTCTGGCCGCTTTCTGTAGCAGTAGTCAGAACGACTGTCCTGTGGACGAGGAACTGCCTGCGAATGGTAAAAGCACTTTTCAGAAGGTGACGAAGGAGAAAAAGAAGAAACATCTAAATTTCAACCACGGCTCTGAGAATATATACAACTAGCATACCCGTGCGAGAACTCTCGCATATTAAATCCCACCCTAATTTTACCTAAGGGTATCGTGAAACTGAAACATGGGAACGTGTGGTCCGTTTCCATCGCAGTTCCCTCCACAATTAGGTACACAGCACTTGTAGATCAAGGCAAAACGTTAAATGAATGGTTACACTACACGCATAAGAAACAATATTCGTCGGTATCAAGCAACTATTAATATTACTTCTATTTGTTGCCGCGAGAACGAATCTTGAATTAATAATTATGCAAATCAACCTCGCCAGTCTACGCAAACCACAATGTACAGAGAAAGCGTAAATAGTATAAGACGGAGGACTAAGCCTTCTAAGCGTGATGTCACGAAGATGGCCACCAGCTCCAAGGGCTAGTTCGTGGAGGAATATATTCTCTGTTCCTCTATGTATACGTGGTATGGGTTGTCTCGATGAGCACCGAACTGGCAAAACATTATAGAATGTCTTGTAGATTACGGTGTGAGAAACGTTTCTTTAAGGTCTTTGACCCCAAAATTTTAGTTTTTAAGGCCCTAAAGCGCTTTGTTTAGAAGTTGTTTAACGATATCGCTGACCGAGTGTTGCAGGTTGCATTTGGCGTAAATATTTAGATGCGTTTTTTAAACAAATCCTTCATATTTTAAAGTCAAAGTGCAATTCGTCACGTCTCCGTGAAATTCTCTTTCTTTAGAGATCTTATTTACAAAGATCGATTGCGTGTGAGAGCTGCAAAAGGTATGTATACTACTTAAATAATATACGAGACGATTTCAGTTTCCAGTTAGAAGAATTAAGGTTTGTTATCCGTTTATAATCTGCTTGCAGGAAACTCATCTTGTACCCCAACAATCTCTCTCTCTCTCTCTCTCTCTCTCTCTCTCTCTCTCTCTCTCTCTGTTATTTTCCGGGCTGCATAATCGCGCATTGTACCACATGAATTTCGATAGTACGAGCTCATTAAAGAAATCTTGAAATTCATCTGCTGTTTTTTTTCCCAATATCGGTCGAGAAATCGAGCTACAAATTCGTCGAACGTGGCTGGGTACGGGCTCAACGTTTCAAGCCATGCTTTCGCGTTGCCTTCCATAACTTGATGCAAGAGCATAGTTTTTTGGCTTTCTCGGACATTCGATAAGATAAAGAAATTTTGCAACGCCTTCACAAACGCGTTCGGGTTTTCATTCGGATGTCCCGAGAATTTTAAAGAATGAGGAATATTAATATTTCCTCCCCTGCATGGGCCTCCTTCCACCTTCGCTTCGGCTCCCTCCCTTAACTTTCTGATCTCGTCTTCTACCTCCTTCAGTTTTCGGGTAGTTTCCGCTTCCAACTCCCTTTTCGTTCCTTCACGAACTTCTTGAACTTGGTTACGAATCTCGCCTAATTGCACACCGTGATCCCTGTTTTGCCTCTCCAACTCCGTCGACAAGGAATCTATTCGGCTCCCGACTTCCGCGTGTCGTTCTTCTACTAAATTTCTGCATTCCTCGACCCGCGCCGCAACTTCTTGCCGAATCTCATCACATTTACCACCGACCTGTACCATTATGGACTGCTGGATTTGTTCTAATTTATTGTCGACGCTTCTTGTTTGATCGTCTATCTTTGTTACCAGCCCTTCTATCTCCCGTGTAATTTTCTCATTGATATGTCTCAATTGTTCTTTACTATGTCGCGACTGCTCCTCGATTTCATTGATCTTTCTCAGTTGTTCTTCACCATGTCGCGACTGCTCCTTAATTTCTCTCGATTGTTCTTCTATTTTCTCATTGATCTTTCTCAGTTGTTCTTTACCCTGACGCGACTGCTCCTCGATTTTCTCATTGATATTACGTCCCTGGTTTTCAACCTGGTGAGCTATTGTCTGTGTGAAATTTCCTAACAGCGCCCGCATTAGCGTAAGCATAGGTTCATCCTGTCCCGTTCCTCGCATTGCTAGTTCTGGTGATGCTTCTTCAGATTCCGTGCGATCCGCGGTTGGACTTATCGTTTCTTCCTCGCTGCCTATCCCTAACTTCTGTAACCTCCTTAGCAACTCATTCCCTTCCTCCCCTTCGCTGCTTTCCTCACTGCCAATTCCCTTTGCCTCCCTATATTCACGACTCTCTGCCATGTTGTTTAGCAATTACTACCTTGTATCGCATGGTAATACACTTCACCCTCCAAAATACAACAACACACACAATAGAATACAATACAATGCAATACACTTCACAATTCAAATATCACTTTGCTGAAAAAAAATGGCATACAAACACTTCAATCAATGCACACTTCCTAAATTTGTGTCTGGGATCACTTTGCTTATTCGATCTGTGATCGATCGAGCCCCACGTTGGGCGCCAATCTATGTAACGCCTCCACTCGTGGAAACGCCCTGATAGAATGCTCTTTCGAGCTTGAATATCTGGGGGGCAGGATCTTTTGGGGTATGAGAAAGTTACACACCCAGACACAAAATTAGATAAAATGACAGTATATTCTGTAATATGGCATGAGAAATTGTTCACACTTAACATTCAAATTCAGAATTAAATCAAAATTTACAACACAACACAAAATTTACTAAACAACGTGCTCGCTATGTCGAGTCTGATTCTCCTATCACCCGTGCACGGTTTTGCTAAGTTATGAACTTAATTGAAACTAAATTTGCCCATACTCCTGGGATTAATTACAATGAAGCGCTATTCAATATCTTATTGCTACTTTACATTAAATATTTTCCTCTTTAGCAAATTTTATACAATAAAATGAACTCTAATAAAATTTACACAGTTTCTGGATTGAATTCTATTGCAAGTATTACCGCTATACAAGGTAAATTTATGCTGTCGTGACACAAATTTCAGGCGATTTTACAAAGTTTTAATGATCTGGTTCTTCATTTCACTCCTAAAATCCGGTCTCCCACTCTGGTTTACTCAGTTGCAAATTACCTTTGCCGCCGCCCAAGGCTCCCGGGTTACGCACCGCCGTCGTGTCGAAGTAGCTGTACACCGCCAGCCGCGCCGCCACTCGCGTTTCCCCATGTCCTCGAAGCCGTCTCTGCAGTCCGTTACCAGATTTTCGCACCAGTCTTCTAAGCTCTCGCCACCAGATCCAGGACACATGCACGCGTACTGCTCCGTCCCTTGCGTGTTACAGCACGTGTCGCTCCTACCAGGGCGTTGACTATGATATTGTTCACAATCACGTTTACTTTACTTTATGCGGCCTCGTTATAGTGTTAACTTGCTACTTCTCTCCGCCTCAATATTGCAACGTTCTCCTCCACTATTACTCGTGATAATGTCTACGACTCCGCGTCTTTACTACAGAAGAATACCTCGCTCGTCGCCGTCTAGCTCTAGAAGAATAGTACCTCGCGCGTCGCCGACTGAACCAAGAAGAACTAGTACCTCGCACGTCGCCGTCCAAATCGAGAAGAAAGAGCTTTTCGCCGCCCCGCCGTATAAATGCGGCCCTGACGTCATAGAACCCCTATGCGCGCCGCCCCTCCGTCGAAGTTACCCCGCCGCTGCTTCTGGCCGCCACCTCCAGGTCGCGCCTTTTCTCTCTTCCTTGCTGCTCTTGCGATGTTATTATTTGCCCTGTCGCCTTCTATAGATGCGTGGGCGCCGTGTAAGTTAGTGGCCAGGCCACGAACGTCACGTCGGATATATATATATATATATATATATATATATATATATATATATATATATATATATACATATATATATCCCGAAACACCATTAGTGCTTTCTTCAGTCCAGCGTAAGAAAATTGAGTTTACGAAAATTTATGTTTCTTCGGCTTAGCAAACTAAATCTCTTAATAAATATAACATTGATGTATACAAATAAAAACATCAATAAATAAATTTTTCCTTCTTTAGTTTGGCAATTGTTGAATATATATAAATTAAGATGGGAATCATAAGTAAATATCCAAAATTTAGTGAGAATCAATAAAAATGAAAAATGGTTAATGTTAAATTTTGCAATGAGGCCATTGCTGGTGGCCGGACCCAAACTCACCCCTCGGTCACGCCGATTAGGACAGTCCCTGATTTGACACGGCTCAGCGCAAGACGCGCGAACATGTGCCTGTCGTTCTAACCAAAGATTTACGACTAGGGTGGGATTGTCTCCCGAGGACAGCCCTTCAGGCAAAGAGCGGGAGGCTGCCCGCCCACGGTTACAATAGACACCGGAACGAGCGAATTATAGAGATTCCGGCTACTGTTTAAGTAATCCCATAGGACTTATATAATCATCACGGAGACAGCAGAAAGGACTGCTTTGTTCATTTCTGGTGTACTGGCCAAGACACGCACAACAAAGACCACCAATCAGGCGCCCAGAAAATGACGTTTGTTAGAAAATGCCCTATCGACTTCCGACTCGCGTCGAATATTCGAGAAACTGAGATTTCGACCAATAACATTCAAAATTCCGATCACGTGAAGGAGCGATGTGCAAAATTAGAAAAGAGAGTGGGGATGCGACGCAGGAAGCTCGAGAGATGAGATTTTTCGAGAGAACACAGGGAGAAGGCGAGAGAACGGCATAGGAAAGATACTGCTGTGTTGAAGAGAGGTAGTTGGAGCCAGCAGTTAGAGTTGGTCGACCAACGGAGTGCAGGCGGCCCCGTTTGAAAGCACAAAACTGGAATTTATTCCATTTCAACGGGCCGGCGTCGATCCGTAAGGATCGATAGTGCAGCCGAGTCATTAAGGCTGATCCGATACGGAGTAGGGGCGGCGTGTAACGGCCTCCCCCCCCGATTCCCACCGATCGGAGCCTTTTCATCCACCTCCTGACTTCGGGCGGCAGATCGGCGAAGGATTGCTGCCTCCGGCTGGCTGCGCCCTGCTACGACGCGGTTCGCGGCAGCGTTTATTTTGAAGACGACTTCAGATGTGCAATCATCGAAAGAGGTAGACTCAACGACTATCATTTTGTATTAATTATAAAGACATTAAAAAAAGAGTCATCTAATGTAACAAACAATAATAATAGAGTTTAATTTAAAAGAGACTTTCCGACCAAAGTGTATCAAAAAAAAATAAACGTGTTCTCGCCATTCAGGCGATTGACACTTAAGCTGTGACATAAATTTGTAATTATTGTAATAGTAGCAACCCAGTGCATGCCCTCATTCAAGAGTGCTCATCCGTGAGGTTCTCATATGCCGGTGCCAGGTGACAGGTAAGTGCCCGTTTGGCGCCCATCATTTATAAATTTAACGCGCACACCTGTCAGCTGATTACCGACACACTTCCGTGTGACGGTGTTTTCCCCCCTTTTTGTGAGGTATCCGGCCCGCGTGCAGCGCGCATTGCTCACATGCGTGGGTTGCCGTATGCGGCAGGGCGGGTTCATCACAATTTATATATCTATAAATGAAACAATTGATAATTAACTATTCACATTTTAATAATACATCAATGGCTTCATATAACATATAATCAAAAACTTCAGAATGCTATTATAATGACTGTAATTTATAATCTGTAATACTGCCAGTTTTAATGTTAAAAATTAAACGTAAGCATAAACTAATATTATTTTATTTTATATTCTTAGACAAAAGGAATTGTCACTTGTCATAATGCCACACACAATCACTGATAAAAAAGAAATAGGTTTCCATTTAATGAAAAAAATTAGGGAAGTTAGATAAGATATTAGTTTCATAATAATAATAATAATAATAATAATTATTATTATTATTATTATTATTATTATTATTATTATTATGTAAATATTATTAAAACATGTACGATTTAGAAAATCGAACATGATTTATTGTCTTAATAGAATTTATTGATAATCAGTGGTATATCCGAAAGGGTTGACACATTAAATTGTGAGCATTATAACTTTTATTAGGTTTATCCCTTTAAATTGTCAAAAATTTTCATTATAACAATTAAATAACTTATTTTTATTTTCAGAAAGGATTGTGCAAGTTTATAACAATAAAGAAAAGTCGTAACCACAGTGTAAGATCTGCTGAAACACTGTGGTTCCTGCCAACTGGTAAGACTACAAGGGAAGCACTTCATCATTATTTTAAAATGGAAATGAGTATTTCAGAATCATGCAAATATCATCAGACCCTTCTTGAATCAGATGAAGATATTTGTGAAGATTATGCAAGTGGTTCTACAAATCCAACAGAAAGAACTGTGCGCAACTGGCTTGATTATAACTAGGGCCTAGGTCAGGCCAAGTCTCATAGTTGATCACTCTTTGTCATATTTATATTTTATTCTTTTTTGCTGTTTCTTTGGTTTGTTTTTGCTAGTGTTCACAATGTAATGTAATTCATTCATTTCGATAGTATGAAATACATGATCATTCATTTATAGTTCCCTTTTATATATATCTCATATACACAAAAGAAATTGAAGAAGTGTCGAAGAATTGAGAAGTGTCTGAAATTCAAAGATTTCAGACACTAAAACCATTAAAAAAATATCCTCAATAAATTTGTTCAAATTCATTTAGATACTGTTGAACATTTTTTAAAATGAGTTGTTGAAAAACATTGAGAAATTTGAAAACCCTTGATATTATAACCCATTTACCCTCCTGCAATACATCAAGTTACCTTCAATAAGATATATACTCTAATAATATAAAAATGTAAACAAAATGTGAAGTTCAGTAGATATTTGAAAACAATTTTCAATTTGCAATCTAAGTTAATTTTATTTTAATTTTGCACAAAATTGGAAATAATACTGAGAAAACTTTTCCTTTTTTCCTTCCTCTAAAACTAAACATTTTTTTAATGGCCCATAACAAATATTGGGTCATGAATAGAATAAAATCCTTTATTCACCAATGTGACCATGAACAATTATATATATGTACAAGATTAGTCTTAAGATGTAAACGATCATTCCTAAATTACACACCACTGTTCAAACTGCCTTCGCATATTGAAGAAAAAAATTTACTGAATGGACTGAAACCATATACACATTTTCCATTTTGCCATTTTGAACCTAAGAACTGTGAAAAGTCAAATTGAGAGTCCTAATGAACAGCTGCCCTACTACTTAGAGAATTATTCACATTTCTCCCCTTCTTGCAGTATTGTTTTCAATGTGGCGAGTAAGTACTTCAGCAAGTCGATCTTCCCTCTGAGTAACCGATTCAAAATTTTAATAGACTGCCCATCTCTTGGCATTTGTAATATGTTTTGACAATTGTGACAGTCGTTTAGTCAAACAGTTGTCACAACTTTCTGTAAAAGAAGACGTTTAGATTGTATACGATATGTGTATATTTGATTGTATACGATATTGTACATTGTACATTCCTGTATATTCTGTACTGTATATTATTGTACTTTTTATTCTCTCAACCTACCTCAATTATTAAACACTTTCAAACTCACAATGATTTCTTGCCACTTAGTATATAACACGGACAAAGAGCAATACATGGACATTATTTACCACTTCAGTTACGGCTTTCTTTTAAATATTCACACAGGGACATTACATAACCTTATTCAAACTAATGAATTTTGCAATAATTCTGGACATTGATGAAATCAGTAGTAGATCTCAGACGTCATCCTTTGGTGGCGCGCAGGTTAACTATTGACATTGATGCACTCTTGAATCTGTGATGTAAGGCTAGGCGAAAAATGTCCAGAAAAGTAATTATTTTGAAAATATATTACCGTTTATGTTTGTAAATCATAGCCTATAATACTCCAGGCCTTTAAAGGATGCTAGCACAAAAGTTTCATCGGCATTGGTTCAGTAGATTCAGAGATTACCGCGCTGGAAGACAACGCACTTCTGTCTTTATATATTAGTATAGATATAGATATAGATTAATAGGAATAAAATTAAACAAAACTAAATAACATGAACAGAAAAACGGAATAAAACATATGTATAAATAGTAATAAAATGAAAAGTATATATGCAATTTCCAAAATGACGAAACGGCGCTTAAAACGAACCTTCAACACTTCCGTAGAAAGAGAACATACGAATTTCGCGCGTTTTAGCGCACCGCGCCCGCTAGCCAATCAGGGAAGCCCGGTGCCGAATACATATGCAGTTTGCTTATAAGATATTCCGCAGGATCGAGCCTCCAGAGCAGAGAGTATACTAGTAGCTCCAGAGAGTATGATCAGCCGGATCATGACATGTGGTATGTCGGGTGTGGATTACTGCTGTATTGTGGACAGAAGGCGTCATCATAATTGCCCGTGTTTATGAGTTAATGTGATATTTTCTGTGTAACTGTTTGGTGTCTGATATCTAAAATGGCTACAATTGCTATTAATGACAATTGTGTTGCTGTTACGTGTGAAACACGAGTTTTGGCGGTCTATATGAAAGAGCCGAAATTGCACGTGTTGGAGCTACCAAGCTCCCCCCAAAGTGATACAAAAAATGGGCAAAAAGAAAGTGGAACAGTTGAATCAAAACCCTTGAACGCCTATATGATGGGACTGGATGTTTCGCGATGTAATAGGTGGCTGGCTGTAAGTTCAAGTGATAAACAGTTATGCTTGTGGGATACTATCAATTGGACATTTGTAAGCAGTAGAAGACTTGTTAGAGCTGCTGATAAAATTAAATTTTCCCCCAGCAGTGACAATGTAATAGTAGCTGACAAGTCGGGTGATGTTTACTTATTCTCTGTAATGGAGCCCAACAAGGAAGGAGTTTTACTTCTAGGACATTTGTCAATGCTTTTAGATGTGCTCATTTCTGATGATGAAAGATATATTATTACATGTGATCGTGATGAGAAAATAAGAGTGTCACATTTTCCAAATGCATACAATATTCAATCGTATTGTTTAGGACACACAGAATTTGTTTCGTGTTTATCATTTTTACCTCATAACAAAGCTGTGTTAGTATCAGGGTCGGGTGATGGTTCTGTAAAATTCTGGAACTATGAATCAGGCGTCTTAATTGGTGACATTATTTGCCCACTTCAAAATGCAAAAGAGTGCAAGTCCAGTGAAAATACAAAAGCTGCATGTATTTCTGACAACAAGATGTGCTCTGATGATAATTTGAGTATCACAGGTGAAATGACTTCAGCTGTGATGCATATTAGTTGTTGCAAATATAATACTTCATCATTAGTTGGAGTGAGTCTTGTACATTTCAAAGGCTGCTTACTTTACAAAGTTATTGGAGACCTAAGTAATATTTCATATTCAATTATGCAAGAAATTGTCTTCCAAACTGAGCCATGGGACATAAATCTTTCAGCTGAAGGTATTTTATGGTATTTATCATGTAATGAAAAGAAACCATTAAATGTTGTTTACTTTGACACAAATGGGAAAATATCATATAGTGAGCAAACAGGAAAAGTGCGAGAAATAGTGAGTTTAGTCAACTCTCATAATGAATGTTTTACACAAACTGCGATATCAGAACGTGTATGTGTGTTATATAAAAGAAAATTTGATAATGTTCAAGAATATCTTGAAAGGAAGAAACTGAGATTGTCTTCTTGAATTATGCTTTGTGAACAAACTTTTTTCTTTTTTAAAATATTTTCAGTGACTTTTCCAATTATATCTGCCTGAAGTGAATTTTTGTATTTGGTTGAGATTTTAATGAAGCTGATATAATAAGTAAATATTGTAAATATATAACATGTATATAGAAGTGTGTGTAAATTATTAAAACATGAGAGTCCCCCTGAAACATTTCAATTATAGCATGTATTTTTGTTGTTCTATTTTACCAAGTTTTACTTCTTCGCTAAATAAGTAAATGCTCTGCAGTGATCCTTTTTCTTTCTCTATTTTTTAAAACGTGTTCTTTAATCCCCCTTACCCACTTAATTCTCCACAAGTGAATTGGTTCGAATGCTAGAGTTCATATACATGTCCCTATTTGGCTTCATCCCTCCAACCTATTAGATGCCATGACAAAAAATACCAATTATAGTTTTTTACTTAGAAAACAGATAAGATAACATTCTAGATAACGTGGAGAAAATGGAATTTCTAAGTGCTTTCTTGTTCCCCACACATCTCGTGTGCCTGGGGACTTTGTAATACTTATACATCTGTATTACTCCAAACACAGCTGTGTTGTGAAATTGTTTTTCACATATGTTTTGAATATGGTGCAGTGTAGCCAAAAAGATATCTTAAAACTAAAAAGTAACATAATTGCCTTAGAGATGGTTTCTATCCATTCTTCTATTAGCATTTCTGGTGAAAATCGTAAATTTTCTGAAGAACTTTTATCACCTCATGATTTTTTATAAACTTTGCCTTTTAGCACCTGAGCCCGTAGTTATAGAGCAATGTACTCCCACTTGAAGTTACAGAGAATTAAACCTTGAAAATTAGCTTTTCTTTGCTGTTGTATTTTAAATGATCAAAAGTTTAAAAATTTTAAATGTTTGGACAATTTAAGATTTTTTTAATAGTGACCTGAGCGCAAAAGGAAGATTTTGGGCATACGACATGACTTTTTCCTCAAAACTTGAACAGAAAAGAACCAGTTAGACCCCAAATGTATGACCCTTGTTGACAAGTTATATTAAAAATTTAAGTTAAAGATTGTCTTTTGTGTTTTCGCAATACTTTCAGGAAAAAAAAATAGGTGTTGTGTACGTATTTTTAAACAGTGTATGAACACTATCCTAAGCATATCTCCTGTTTCAGGGACTTACAATCCTTACCCAATTATAACCCATCCTAAATCTAATTTTAATCTTTTTAATACTGCTTCACAAATATTTTATTATTTGATATTCTAATGCTATATTTTATTGATAGTCAATTATTCAGTATATAATGTAATATGAATCATTAAATGTTACATTTTAGATTCCTGTGACGAGCTACGCCTGCAAAAATTTTTTAAAAAGATTGATTTTGCCAAAATGTTGCTCTCAAATCATTGTTTTAATAATGATACAGGTTTCATACTGGACCCAAAATTTGTAAAACATCTGATAACCTGTGCTACAGAGGAGAAACACCTTCCAAAAGAACATCCTAGAAAGTATCCTTTTGTATATTACAGGTTTAGTAATTTAACTCCCCTCTTTAGAAAGTGAAAACCCAAAAGTCTTGGATGTATTGGTTCACAATGTGTCTTGCATGAGTTCCTGCTGTTTTCCTTTTATCATAATCTACAAACTACTAATTTTCATCCAAAATCCTGTTGGTGCAACCATTAAGGCGAACTTGCTATATAGTTAACTAGGGGTTTTGTATTCTTATAAATGGTAGAATAAAATAGTAACATTTCCTTAGTTTATCAAATATAGTGGAGATAGTTCACTAATAAATTGGGAGATGGTTTTATTTTAATTTTCTGTTAATTGTCAGTATTTTTTAAAAAAATTATTTATTTTAAATAGCTCTACAACTACATGGTAATATGTGATCAAAACATGTTTTACATTATGTCAATATACACATTTAATTATATAACAATAGTTTGTGACGTCTTTTAATGAGTTAAAACATTCACAAATAGACACATTTATAACAAGTATGTTAGTTTTTCTTTTAACATGAAAAGGAAAATACTGTATATATTTTTCTAATTTTGCAGCACATAAATATTTAATCATTTTGTCACACTGCAAAGAAGAATTTTACAAAGATTGGATATCATTATGAAATTTTAATTTTTTCCTGAGATCACTTGTGAAAGGACATTCAACTAATAAATGGGATGTAAAAATAATTTCACCACAATTTGGACATGGATCTGGATTTGTCTTTTTTTAATAAATAACTGACTCAAATTAAAATGGCCAATTCGGAGTCTTAATAAAATAACTTGATGTTTTCTTTTGAAGTTGAGGAGGAAGAGAGAAAGATCTAGTACTGAATTCCTAGCTAGACATAATTTTGAATATTTTGATTTCCATTTCAAATCACATAGTCGTAATGTTGATAAAAGAAGTTTTTTTAAGTCTTCAAGGGAACCAGATATGGAGTTATTGGGTAAAGGAAGTCTAGAAGTGTTCTTTGCTCAGTTGTCAGCTTCTTCATTTCCCTTTATTCCTCGGTGGGAAGGAATCCATGTAAGAGTGCCATTACAATTACTTTGGGACAACGGTAGAAGTCGTTCTTGCATTTCGTGAATAAAAGAAATTTTTGATATTTTATTTTGAATAGTAGATATGACTGATAATGAGTCTGAAGATAACCAAATCTGACAAAATTCTATTTTGTTAAAACAGATCTAATGCTTTAATAATTGCCCGAGTTTCACAGGAAAAAATAGATAAGAAATCTGATAAATGAGTAAAATAAGTAAGTTGAGAGTGATATGAAATTATAGAAGCTCCCTTCATGTTTTGAATCATCTGTGAAAAAAAAATTTATTATGAATGTATTTGTCTTGAAGTGAAGAAAAGTACGAGAAAATAGCAGATGAGAATAAATCTGAATGTGGAATATTTATAAAATCTAGATTAATTGAGGGAGTAAATGAAAACCAAGGAGGAATGGGATTTTATCTTTTCGACAAAGTAATGGAGGGTCAATAAAGAATTCAGAAAGATATTTGGGAATTCTTTTACATAGTGATTTTGGAAGAGAAGGAAATTTGTTACCTTGCTGATTAAAGGTTCAAAGATATATTTGTTAGTAGGATTAGAAAGAGAAATAAGTGTTGAATAAGAAAATTTTAAACAAATTATTTTCCTTCTGAATTCTAGAGGAACCTTCTGCAAGGACACTAGTAACAGCATCTAAATGCTCCTAAACTTTAATGGCATGCTGAATTGATGATAGGGTCTAATTTTTGTAAACGAGTGGGATTTGCAGAACTATAAACAATTTTTCGTTGAATAATTGTTTTATTAATGTTGGTTAAAATAGATATATCTGCTCCCCATTTTAAAGATAATAATTTTTTATTATATATAGTTGAGCATAATAGTTATCTTTCAAAGTATTAATGTGATATTTCTCTCTTCAATTGATGATTATCAATCATTAAATTGACTGTTCATTGAAAAATTTTCTGATTTCTTGAAAAAATAATAAATTCAGGTTTATTTATTGAGATAATAAACCCTGAATCTTTTGCCCAATAGGTGAGTTGATTGAGGGCTCATTGCATTAATTGAATTATTAATTTCAAATTATTTCCAGTACAAAGAAGGGTATTATTATCCACTAATAAAAACAATTTTATGGGTGATTTTACTAGTCGACACTTCATTAATCGTGATTAAAAATAAGATAACACTAATAACTGATCCTTGAGGTAAAAAAAAAATTGTCGGTAATTGTTTTGGGGATTGAGATACTTATTAATTGTTTAAATTTCTTCCTAATGCTTTATTTAGGTAGGCCTATATCAAGAGGTACATAGATCTGCAAATTATTAGACTCAAGATATTTTCTTCGATGCATTTCATTAAAACTTTTAACAACCAAATTTTACTGAAATCTATATTGCTTTGTATGAGGATGTCCAGTAAGATTTCAGTTGAAAGTATGTAAAAAGAAGGGTTATTTATAGCTTTTATTTTCAGCAGTGCAAATGGGGAAAAGTTCAGCAGTTGGTTGTAAGTTGAAAGTTTCTGTGAAAGTTGATTCTGAGAATTGTAGTTAAAATTATTCTTCACATATCAGAAAAACCCTAATGAAGTTCTCCATAACAAAATGCAGGCAATCAAGAGCATATTGAAATTGGTTTCTTTCTCATACACACAGTACTATTGCAATTTCAGACGTATTATAATTGACAATTAACTAGTTAGGATTTCAATGGCACATAACACAGTTGAGTCAATTAAAATAGGCATCGATGATAATGGGAAAGAACAACGAAGATATAAAAAAGGTCATAAACAGAGATGTAAAAGATTCTTTATTGCAAATGATTGCATTTGTTCTGTTGGAAAAATGTCAATTGATGAACAAAAGTTTAGCAAAATGTCTACGTACCATTTCTAAAAAAACTAATCGGATTGTGTTATCATTGCATCAGGATTTGATATAAATTTGAAATCTATAGCAGACTAGAAAATGATCATACTTCTCACCTCTTAATTGCACCAGATCTATTGTAGGAGCAAGCTCAATGTGGTGTTGAGACTCTTACCAGAAATATCCTAAAATGCGTAAACCTCAAGGTTTACTTTGACAAGAACTACACATCTGAACCTCTGCTAGTATATCTTCCATCTACAGTACAGAGTGCACTGACTATAGGGAGGCCTACATAATGTAATAGAATCAGAAGTATGAAAGACTGTTTATAAATCTGATCTTGGTCATTGCTATTTCTCACAGTGATCAGTGTGTGCATAGATTATATATTTTAAATTTTCTGGAAGGTTTACCAATTTGTGAATTTTTTGTGTGTATGTGGGGGGGGGGGGGACGTGCATAATAAAATATATACGTGGGAAAACGTGCGTTCCCCGCGAGCCCCCAAAGATCTACTTCTCAGGCCACTTGTTTTCTCTGATTTCATTAATACTTCATCAAAATGTAAACTTTTAATTTAAAAATAAATTCCTAAAACATTCACTAACCATCCCCTCCTTCAATGTTACATTGAAAGATTCACTGATGCTTCAGTCCATAAAAAAAAGCACTACTTGATATCGGCAAGAAAGGTTTGTGGAAACGTTGCCACCCCTCCCCCTCATTGACGCTTGTCCATCAAAGTAGTCTGAGGATTTTCAACCATGTTCAGCAGTGGGTAGGTAATTTGAATCCTGAGCAGTTTGGAGTGGAACCAGGAACGGATTGATCCATGTCCCCTTTTAACTTTGTTAAAGTCATCCGTTTATTTTAAAAAGAATTGTTGCGTCTTAATAATCTAAACGTAATGCGTAACGTAATAATCTTAACGTACTGCTTAGCCCCTGGTCGAGAGTTGAGCGCGGAGTACTCCTCCATGCGCGGCCATGCTTGATCCCAATAACCACTCCCAATCAGTCCCAGATCAGAAGAAACTGTAACTTTACCAGTGTAAATGCAACGACTACCAGGATTGTAAAAATTTGATTTGCCCAAAACTTCACTGGGGAAGGGAGATGGTAAATTGGTTTTCCCCGGTCGATTTAAAAGAAATCGAGGCCCTGCGAGTTTGGAAAGGATATTTTAATTTTTGGGGAGTTCTTAACATGAAGCCCCAACATTTTCAAAAATTTCTCAGAAAGAGCTCCAAGTTTTTACTTTCTAGTATACATACGGATATATGGTGTAATATACGTAGTAGTGAGACAGTTATGTAATGCTGCGGAAAATCGATTCCGAGATTTCAACGGAAAAACACGTTTTGGTTGATACCGAAAAAGTGTTTTTTTCAAAACATTCGTCCGTCTGTGAACGCTGCTAGCGCCTAAACCACAGGTACGATCGTTTCCAATTTGAAGAAACCCATGTCCATCTGGCTCTAGTTGAAGCTTTGAAATTTTGAAAAACTTTCTTTAAAATTTGGGGGTACTTTACATGACTCCTGGACATTTTCAAAATTTTCTCAAAAACGGCTCCAAATTTTTTCTTTAAATTTCTTGTAAGAATAGAGTAAAATACATTGATAAAGGTGGCGTAGGTCCGATTTTCACGGTTAACTCTGAATTTTCGAAAATTGCCAAAGTTTGATTTTTTTTCTTCGTCCTACAACTATAAAATTGAAGATAGATAGATTTTTCCTTCAAATGAATTTTGTATTCCACAGTTCTTTCTTCAAACCTTTTTAAATTTTGTTCATAATTTAGTGGTTTTCGTGCAATAGTGAGTGAAATATTTGCAATTTTAAAAAGTAACAAAAACAAGATTTTCTCGAAAACGGCTCCAAATTTTTTCTTTAAATTTTTGGTCGGTGTAGTACCAAATGCACCCTATCCGATGACATAGACGCCATATTGCTCTATTCTTTATTTCTTTCAAAAATTACAAAAATGTAAATTTTTTACTTGACTCTCACGTCGGAAATATTTACGCTAGAGGCAATTTCTTCACTTTATTAGAATTATGAGCACATGTGCATCATGTCAAATAATTGTCGAAAACTCAACCGTTTTCTGTACAAATGAGCTCAAAATTCCTCATTTTCAGAAACGTTCAAATGCCAATTTCTCAAAAATGGCTCCAATTTTTTTCTTCAAATTTTTCGAATAGATAGTGTTAATTGCACTCTTCAATATAACGTAAAGTTCATTTTGGTGTATTAATTTGTTTTTCAAAAAATACACAAATGTAATTTTTGGAAATATCTCTCACATTTTCTCTCAGCTCTTGATGTGTATACTTTATTACATTTGTGGGTGGATGTGCTTTAAATGAAGTTTTTCGAAAACTCAATAGATTCTATGGAAAAGAGCTTCAAATTTCGCATTAACGCTTAATTGCCATTTTCTTAAAACGGCTTCAAATTTTAGAATGAAAATTTATATTTAGGACGAGGTTTTGCTCTTCTTTAATATTCTTGAAGTAATATTTCGCTTCTACTATTAAGAAAGTGATAATTTGAGAAAATGTCAACAAAAAAATTCTTTGGGCGACGATAGATGACAGGTGGAATGAGGATGGAGCAAGCCCACACTAAGAAAATTAGAAAACTTTACTGCGAGAAAGTCTGTGCCATTCTGTTGCAGCCCTAGTTTTATTTAACTTAGTTCTCGGATTGCGTAAAGGAGGTTAAGAGAATGGTAAAGGACTCAGTTTCGTTGAATTCGCTGATTTTTCGATAATTGCAGAAGTTCAAGTTTTTCAGCGTCTTCCTACAACTACAATATTGAAGAAGGATTTTTTTCTTAATGAAATCTGTTATTTAAAGACAGATATTGAAATATGGTCATGTAGAATTTTTCAAAATATGCTTAAAATGTTTTTCGAAAATTTAAAAAAAAAATCACATAAGGTTCCGTGAAATGTAGGCATATTTTGGGAACAATTTTTCTCAAAACGGCTTTATTTTTCTTTAATTTTTTCCTCATATGTATCAAAGAAGTTTGTCCTTTTTTAGCTCCACTAGTTCAACAATGCAATGAATTAATTTAAAAAAGTATTATTGGTACAAATACTCTGAAATAGTTTGATTTTCTTGTTCAATATTTTTGTTTCTTACCTAAAAGTTCCTCTTTAGTTTCATTCATTTAGACTTCTTTTCATTCATATTGACCAAATGTATTCGTAGTACAAATATTCGATGAACATATTGAATTGCACATATCGTACATATTGTCTCTCCACTTTTCTTGTTCCCGTCAGATTTTGAATACACAACGCTAGGTTATATAGATAATTCGCGCCAGTAAAAACGTCCCTACTGATTTCGCGAAGATGAGAGAGTACTTAACAATGCCAATAATTCGTTCACAATAGTTGCTTTCAAGCATGAGACAGTGAAACTAGAGCGCCGCAGCAAGATGAGAGGGCGGGTAGTGGCTATATTCCCGTTTTGCCCAGGGGGCAAAAGATCATAATTTTTCAGCGTGTCTTAACAATTTTCCACAAAATTAAAGATAAGATATGAATGTTGTAGGCAATTTTGTCAACTTTAATTTTATGAATAGTGACTGGATTAAACGCATAATGTTAGAGCTATAAACGAAAAATCTATCAAAAAATTGCCTTATCTCTCTAAATTGCCTTTTTTGCCTTATCTCTCTAAAACCGATCTTTTCGAGGTGGCAAGCATAACATTCGACTTCAGCACTCCAAAAAACATGTAGAACGTTAAGAAAACTATTAGCACATTTTTGCGAATCAAATCTCACCATACATTAAGTATTTCTGGATTTTTGTCCAAACTTGAAAGCCTTAAGACAGACAAAATAAAGGGCAATTAATTTGACCGTTTATATGGATAGTGATTTCATCCCTACGGATGTTTTAAAAGAAATGTTCATTGCGTGCAAGCATGTGCCGGAGGGACGTATCCCTCAATAATTTTTGTTATTAATGTGCGATTAACTCCTGTAGGGAGTCCAGACGGTCTTCCTGCGGGGCATTTACAATACAGTTCACTCATTACTCAAACCTGATTTTTTCTTGGGGACGGTAAAAAATCTACATTAGTTTTCTACATAGTAATGCCAAAAGTATTTGTTAATAAATATTTTTAATGTGACTATCACTTTTCTAGAAAACTGTAAGTAACTTACGTATGTTGGAACTAAATAGTTACATTTGCTGGTTGGTTTATACAAATAAAATTACAAGAAACAAGATTTCAAATAAAGAGCGTTCATTGAAAGCATTAATTGTAAACAAAAATATCAGATGAAACATAATTTTGACCAATTTATAGTCGGAAATGTTTTTTCTGCTGTCGAAGATTGCGAAACAAGCATGTCAAGAATACAGTTAATTTGGCGATTCAGTTACGTGATTCTTTACTTACTGTTTTTTGTTAACTATCTATATTTCAAATCTTCAATGGTTTGTCAAAAATGTTTTAAGGTTTTTTAGCTAATTGTAGTTCATTTCCAAGGGTCGCAATGCAATGGTTGGTAAATTGTTTCATTCAAACTACAAAACCGAATTGCGCGCCCAGAAAGAAACGAAATTGTGCCGCTATTGGAACGAACAAAAACACATTTCATCACAACCCGCTCGGTTTTATTATCTCGAATACGTACGTATTTATATAATTTATTACTTTATATTCGATATAGATATTTTATGATATGGGTTCTTAACATCTAACTTATCTGAAACGTACAACTATTCCTATCTCTGTTATTAATTCCAACATGATATTTGCACTTTGTACATAATGAACCACTCTCAGTATTTGCGTGGTCTTTATAGTCTGCCAGTTCGATTGTAGGGTGCGACGTGTAATCGGCACCATTTGTTCACCTATGTCACACTTCATCGCACTTCACTATCGTCCCACTGTACAACCCCCTGGGGGGGGGGGGGGTACACGCACAGCCGTTCCTTCACAGGCACTATGGGTGCTGTCTGTGGTCGGGGGTGTACCTCAGGACGAGGCGTTGTTTACGGCGCTGGTGAAGAGGGGGGGGGGGCGGATCGGCTGTGTGGAGGCGCGTGCCCGGTACAGAGGAGTCAGTGTAAGATGTGACCTGTCTGACGTGTCGAGAAACAAACCGTTGAGACGTAGAACGATAGCATTGCAAGAGATAGTGATGAAGCCATTTACAAGTGAGCTAACGGAAACGAACCCATGGACGAATTCAGTGCATGAACATAACCTACAGTTATTTTACCAGGAATAGCCGTTCCGCTGACTGGCAATAGGCAGTCCGTTCTTATACTTTCTATACTCAAAAGCTACCAGGTCTGTTCCGACAATGTGGGCGTGATAATACGCGGCGCTCCCCGAAATGGGCTCGGAGACCATGCGTTCACGTAATTTTTTAAACTTGATGCCATTCGACATCTGTCCATCCGACTGTCTGTCTCTCCGTCCGTTTGTCTGTTTTTCTATGAATAACACTAGCGCCTAAAGGCTATTTTTCCAAAAATAATATTCCCTGGTCGATATGACCCGATTCGAAGCTCTGCGATTTTGTAAAACGCAATTGTTAATTTTGAGGGACTTAACTTGAAGTTCCTACGACATTTTCAAAATTTTCTCAAAAATGGCCTATTTTACTTTCTCGCGCTTAACAAGAAACTTCTTAAGAAGAGAAAGTTATGTAATGCTGCGCGAAAAAACGGCAAATTTTTGACAGAAAAAATCTTATTATAAGGCCTTGGTAACGAAAAGTGAATAAATCCATTTGCTAAATTTAGAAAAAAAAATCCTCAAACACGTGGTGTAACCTGAATTCATGTTTTATGGGCCCTTAATACCGAAAAATCGATTGACGGAAAAACGTCTGTCCGTCTGTGAACAACGCTAGCAGCTAAACCATTCTGCGGTTTTTCTCCAAAATTGATATACCTCATTCGATCTGGCTGATGTCGCGACCCCTTGAATTTGAAACCGATAATTTAATTCTGGAGGATACATTTCATCAAGCCCTTCGGACATTTTCAAAGAATGGCGCGCTCGATTTTGATTAAATTTTGTTGTTGGATAGTATAAAGAAAGTTTAAGAGTATGGCGTAGATCTCTTGTTTGTTAAAAACCCTGATTTTTCGGAAATTGAAAAAAAATCAAAACTTTTTGGGCGTCTTCCAACAACTGCAATTATGAAAATGAATTTTTTTTCTTAATAAAGTGTGTTCATCAAAAACAAATTTTCAAATAAGATCATGTGCATTTTTTCGAAAATATGAGTGTTTTTTGAGTAATTGGGCGTCGAACTTAATTCCCTCTCTGAAACTCCTGCGCTTCGTGATCTTAATTTTACATGTTTGAGGCAGTTAGTTAGAATGTATATATTATTTGATGTTTCTTTGTTCATTTATTACATTCGAGCTTTTGGTATACGTTTATAAATTAATCTTTTAAAAATTATTTAAAACATATTTGAAACAAATATAAAACAAAGAATGCTAGCCTTCAGTCGCGCGCTCCCAATTTACGCAGTTGGATGCTACGTAAATTAGAATTTGTATCATATTTCCTTTTATTATTAATATTAATTATATTAATGTTATTTTATTTTAAATTGCGTCTTTTAATTGTGTTAAATGTGAAAACGAATAGAAGAGCGGTTGTTGATTGTTGGATGTTGGTTTTTGTAACGCCGCGTAACGTTGATAACAAAAGGCGATAATGACGGCTGCCTTTCGTTCGCGGTAATATACACTTTTATATATTTGTAGAATATTACAATGCCATACTAGTGTTTAACAATTACTGTTATATATTTTTCGAAATATTTGCGTTTGTTTGCCAACGCTATCAGTATCGTATTATTTATAAACTCCTAATTATTTTACTTTCTTGCATACTGCTTACGAATCATATTGAAAGGCTCATCCCATATGTTCGTGAATATACTGCATACCATATAAAATTAATTGAATTAGTTATTTCATCAATCTTATGTTTTTTTAATTTCACTAGATTTCGAGCAATTTTGAATGAAATATGTGTTTTATTAAATCAGACAAGTTTTTCTCAAAAACTTTTAACTTTTTTCTTGAGAAGTTTTGTACCGATAACGCTCGTTGCACCATGTAAGATGTCATAAACGCTATTTTGCTGTATTTTTTCCTTCTAAAATTACATAAATGTTTTTATTCTCTCGCGTCGTTAACATTTATATGACCTGCGATTTGTATACATTATTGCATTTCTGAGTACAAATTCTTCATGGAGCCACATTTTTGGGAAAATTTCGAAAATGTCCAAAGAGCTTCTTGTAAAGTACCCCCCAAAATGAATGGATGTTTCTCAAAATCGCAGAGCTTCGAGTCAGGGCTGATCGACAGGGTTTTTTGCAGTTTGGAAAAAATCTTACGAATAGTTCAGGTGCTAGTGTTCTTCACATACACCAAACAGACAGAAAGGCAGATAGATGGACGGACGTTTAAAAAACACTTTTTCGGTATCAGGGGACCCTAAATCGTGTATTTCCGTGAAAATCTCGAAATCGATTTTCCGCGGCATTACATAACTTTCTCTATACTAGGTGTACGAGAAAGTAAGTAGAGGTGCAACAGAATGGCATAGACTTTCTCGTAGCAATTTTTTCTAATTTCTTTGGTGTGGACTGGTTTTAAGGTCTAACTCCATTCTCTGGCCAGATGCCATCTATCGTTGCCCAAAGTACAAAATTACAAAATTAAAAAAATGTAATTTTTTTGACTAGCCTCTCATGTAAATATTTACATTAGCATAATTATTCACATCATTGCATTTACGAATGCATGCGCTTTAAATGTCAAATAAAGTTTTTCAAAAACTCGAAAGTCTTCCGTGAAAACGAGCTCAAAATTCCACATTTTCACGAACGCCCAAACGCCGTTTTCTCAAAAACCGCCCCAAATTTGTTCTTGAGACTTTTCCAACGGATAGTGCTAACCGCACTGATTACGATGACGTAAATTTAATTTTGCTAAATTCTTTTGTTTTTCAAAACACACAAAATTAATTTTATCAAATATCTCTCACTTCATTAATGTGTACATTTTCTGCGATTTGTAAACGTTATTACATTTGTAAGTGGAAGTGCTTAAGAAGAGGTGAGAAAATTCAAAAAATGTATTAAGGGCAGCGATAGATGGTAGCTGTCAAGAGGACAGGGCGAGATCGTAATGCCAGTCCACAAGGAAAATAGAAAACTTTACAACGAGAAAGTCTGTGCCATTGTGTAGCACTACTAGTTTCATCTTACTACGTGTTTGATGCGCCCTTGAGATGTAATTCCCTAAACAGCAGTAGCACATTTACAGGGTTTTGTGTCGATGGTATTTGATAAATCGTACAAAACTGTAATATTTCTTAGCAAATTGTATTCATAGAAAGAATGTCTTTAGTTAATTCTTTTCGGCACATTTATGTGCCTGAAAGTTTGGCGTCCATGAACCGGACCATCAGGCTCGGCTTACGTATAAATACGGTATAATACATAATACCATGATCCATTGTTTCTGCAACAGAACTTTTAAGTTTAGGGTTCTACATCATTTACCTGTAATCCTGTTCAACATACAATGTTGAACAGTATTGCAGGTAAATAAGTAATAAATATAATAAATAAATAATATAATATAAATAATAATAATAACAAATTAATCTCATTTCCATAACATGCAATGTTAAAGAAATGAAAAAAGCTAATTTTGACTAATTGGGGGTCATAGAATTTGTTAATTGAATTGAAATTTCTAGTTTAGCTCTACTTTTCACATTTCCGTCGTGCCTTGACTTCATATTATGAGGCATTCCGTTAAATATTTGTCCCCACATTAACATAATTACCAATATTCTTATCAGTGGCGAATCCTGAATATTATTTTAAGTATACCTTACCGAAGCTACTTCTGCCATAGTTTTCCTTAAAAGTGAAACCTACGTATACACTTGAAGCAAGAGAAACTATATTGTCGAATCCTCTTTTTGACCAAATGTTACTACACGTATCACTGCTAAAAAGGTGGCACGGCTATCCAAAATGTTCTTTCAATTTAAAGCAACCTGTTACCCATTTGTGTCAAGAATAATTAGAAGTAAAGAAGTTTCTGTTGTACTTTTGCTCCCTGTTTTGACATTTTCAGTCAAATCTGGAAATTCCGATGTGATCCTACCATTGTCTTTTATTTTGAGCTTTTCTGAAAACTCAATACTGTGAAATTCAATCCTTAATAATTATTCTATAACACAATCATACGAACCACTAGCTTCTGGACCATTAATGCTTCACAAAACTTCCATTTTCACAAAAACTTGAGAGAAGCGAAACTTACGAATGGCCAGCGAAGGGCTGTTAACCGCAATATTTTGCGGTGCCTACCGGCCATCCAGCCACACATACTCTCCTCTCCCCTCCCTAAAAACTTGATTGATTGATTAGTGATTCCGGGCGCGTCAACTACTGAGACCATTAGTCCCGTACGTGCAGTGCATGCTTTTCATCGGGAGGTGGCGGTGATCTTCCCCACTGGATGGCGAGATCCGGCGCCGACCTACCGTCGACTAGCGGGGTTTTCCCCAATCAGCTATCTCCCACCAGCAGGCCACGTTCTTAGTCCCCGACCGGTCTCTCGGGCCAGTCTTGCGGTCCCGCGACCGGTCTCTCTCGGCATGGTAGTGTAGTGCATGTTAGTGTAAGTGTGTGTGCGTGTGTGTGTGTGTGTGTGTGTGTGTGTGTGTGTGTGTGTGTGTGTGTGTGTGTAAGAAGTCAGGATAGGACAAGGAAGAGGAAGGAAAATGTAGCGCGCGTGCCTATGGCGGCAAAATTTTAGAGGCTGCAAAAATTGTGAACTAAAATTGTGTCTAAAGAGCCTAATCTTCGTCGCGGGCAATTTTTCTTTTTTCATTTCTTTCTTTAAATTTGTATTCTCTGAACTTTTGAACACAATGATAAATACTAACAAATTAGATTATTAAGCCCGATAAGTGCCGTGTAAGTGTGTGTAAGTAAGGGATGAGAATAGAAGGAAGAGGAAGAAAAGATCGCGGGCGGTCCGTGGCCCGTCTGTTAGGGAACTGCCCCGGCCCGAGCACAGAATGTGCACAGAATTCACTTCTCCCCATAGCACGTCATACAAAGTTTTAACTGTTCTTTGACGTAAAATATAAATAAAAAAATAAATAAATGAACATTCGATTGGTGTTGATCGAAGAAAACACGGAAACCCTACCGATCGGAGCAGCCGGGCGCTAGAATTATCCTCCTGACAGCAACTGAATTCGACCTAGCTGAAAAGCTAGTGTCGAAAATCTTGTCGCCGTCAGGACTCTTGAAACATAAGGAGCCGAAGATTATCGCGGTTGGCAAGCGGTGCCTCCCCTGCGAAAGCGAATTCTCGGGACAGCATAAGAACTGTTTGAAACTTCCCCTCTGACGCACTACATAGCGCTGAAACTTACTGATGTGGAAGACTGGCCCCTGGTTGCAAAGCTGTTATTTTTTGGCATCTGTTTTAAAGACTTTCAAAATCTCATAAACTTTTTATGGGACTACAACACTCATGAAACATTTCTTATATACTTCGAGTTACTAGATATACTGCCGGTAGACGCGGCGTATCGGAGAATTCACCACTGATTCTCATAATTGTCGGAACTCAATGCGTGTTTGAATAGAAAAGGGCACTGTATGCAATTTGCAGGGCCCATAGTGTGGAAAGAAATTTAATAATCAAGAACTAACATATTTTGTTCTGCAATTCGGTCTGTGACTCATGCCGAAGGGATGAGTCACAGGGACGATGTTCATCCTGGACAGCCTAGATAGCATAAATTCCGCCCGCGGAAGCCTGCGCATTGATATGCCGAAGGGATGATCGTGAATCTTAAGAAATATTTTATGTTGACTGCAACACTGATGAGAGTAGTCGTGTTTCTTCAAAACAGACCAAAAACCATTAATTTCAATTAATACGTTCTACATTCTTATCTCAGAATCCTCTAATCATAAGATGACGCAAGGCGAGTTGAATGACTTGGTAAGAGACCTAGAATTTCCTAAACGTAAGCGAAGGCTAAACACCTAATCGCAATAATTTAATTATCTACATTCGACCTTGCGTCAAAAATTCACCTGGCTCAATTTCGAAAAAAATAAAGCAGGTGGGTTCCTGGGTTGTCAAATGGGAAATGTTCAAAGACCGCCTTCAAGCAGTGGTAAGTGGTAAGAAGAAAGAATGAAAATTCTTCAAAAAACTATGGAATTGTGTCCCGGGAAATTTAAGCTGAAAATTTTAAAGAACATTTTTAGAAAATATTAATGAGAATGGTTGGGCTGCAACATATTAGTAAAAACATATTCTTTTTGCATTTACACCTGTATTTTGTCCCTTCAAACTATGGCATTTTGCGACCCCTTCCATCAAAACATTATGATAATGAAATAAAGGTACGAACCAAAATGGTGTCCTTCCTTGGTAGCCTAATAATGATGAACAGTGAGAAGAAATACCCCTAAACATATTATTGTCAGGCCAAAAGGGTACGCCGTTTTTTTATCCATTGTGAATATAAGTTTGTTCGTTATATTATTCATTCTTAATACGTAATTTATTAGTATGGTCGCCTTTTCATCCAGTACTTTTCTCTCTAAGCCTTCGTTGCACTTAAGCCTTTTCGGGGATTCTTGAAATAGTTTTGATGGACGAACAATGATATTAATATGACTGCTGCTGATAATGGAGCACTTGTGGAACCAGTGGGAGGGGGAACGGGAGCACCTCAAGAAATCCTGCTGCGAACTATTTGTCCAGTATAAATTGCACATGGTTCGATCAGGATTTGAATCTCGACACCGAGAGGTGGAAGGAGAGTCGCACTAGGCGCCCCAGTTGGTAGAACGAGAGAGCTTTCCTTCTTTCTGGCCAAGCTTCCGAGTATGTGCACTTTCTTGTCCAGTGACTAGTGGTCGCCCCCCTCTACCGCGGGCCTTGTAGCTCTCAGAGGGCGGAACAGATCGGGGTAGGGGATCACCCATCGTCCGGCCGTGAGGGCAACAATGAGGCAGAATGAAGAAGAAAGGGCCTCGCTCTGTCCTTGTCCATGGTTGAGTTCCCGGCGTAAAACATCGAGGAGAATAACAGAAACGATTCACATATGTGTTGGTGTCTCCGTCTGAGCGTCCTCAGGGACGAGGGAGATCCTCGTCCTCGGGGAGGAGGGAGGTCCTCGTCCTCAGGATGGAGTGAGGTCGTAGTCCTCGGGGCGGAGGGAGATCGTAGTCCTCGGGGCGGAGGGAGATCGTAGTCCTCGGGGCGGAGGGAGGTCCTCGTCCTCAGGAGGGAGTGAGGTCGTAGTCCTCGGGACGGAGGGAGGTCCTCGTCCTCAGGGCGGAGGGGAGTCCTCGTCCTCAGGAGGGAGTGAGGTCGTAATCCTCGGGGCGGAGGAAGATCCTCGTCCTCAGGGCGGAGGGAGGTCGTAGTCTTCGGGGCGGAGGGACGATCTCGTCCTCGGGGAGGAGGGAGGTCGTCGATCTCAGGGCGGAGAGAGATCCTCGTCCTAGGGTCGGAGGGAGGGCCCACGTCCTCGACGGAAGGACGCCCCGCGCACGTGCAGCCCCTGCCCCCGAGGCGGGTGGTTGCCGGCGCGGCCGCGTGGCGCGCGCGTCTCGCGGTCAGTGTTCGATACTTCGCTGCGGCAGTCCCCGCCGGCCGCTCCCTCCGCACGCACACGGGCGCGTCGCCTCGCCTCGCCTCGCGCTCTCTGCCGCCCAGGGCCCTCGCCCGCGCCGGAGTCCTCTGGGCCAGCGCCCCGCCGCCACCATGCGCAGCTGAGGGCGGCCGCCAGCGACCCCTCCAGCCACCGCCCAGCCGCAGCAGCAGCAGCGACAGGTGAGATGCCGCGCGTCCGGCGCGGTCGGGGTGCACGGGGGCGGGGGCGACGGAGGCTCCGCTCCGGCTGCGGCGCCATCGATCGCCCCGCCCCCGCCCCCCGCCCTCTGCCCCCGCCCCCGCTCCCCCGACCTCGCGCAACGAACGAGTGGATGCGCGAGGGAGTGACATGTGGCGGGAATCAACTGTCGACCCCCCCCCCCAGAAGTTCCCTTAGGATCTGGAAAGGAAGGGGGTTCTAGGATCTTCGGGCAGCTTCACCTGTGCCGTTTCAGTGGCCCGTACCCAGTGGCCCCCATCCAGTGGCCTGTGTTTCTGTCTCGTGTTGAATCGTGCTCCAAAGAAGTCCACAGACACCAACTTTCACCCGTTCGGACTTAATGTTTAAGCGTGTAATGAGACAGCTCTCTTAACAAAACCGCACTATTTTAAATGCGCCCTGATGCGACGGTCATGACTAGGGAACGGATTTACAAGATACATTTTTACAAGAACAAGATATTTGTATTCAATAAATAAATTTTACAGTATACAAGACATTTCGAATGAATTAGAACCATCATTATTTCAAGTAGTTTGGTATTATTTCACACTTTTAAATATTTTACATAAAATTACATATTTCTTGCGTATTGCGTTATATTTTAATTTATTTATACTTCGAAACGCAACATGATCAGATGCAATATAAGTTACTGGACTCATCTTTAGTACACTGCATGACTTTTATGACCACCGGACCTGCGCCTGGAGCTGTCAAACTTACCCTACCCCCGCTTTTTGGAAACTGCGTCCTCGGAATCAAGGATAATCGGATGTTCCTGAAGATGTAATTTCAGTCAACTACGTGCTTGCTCATTTTTCACAGAGCCCATGCGTAACTCAATCGAAAACCAACAAATATTGTTTACAGATCATTGTTTTATCGCGTTGTTGGATTTGGGTCGGGGTATGTTCCTTTTAACCCTCCTTCTCCCCCCTGAGACCCGTCATTGTCTACGCAGTACTACTATTCACTTGAGAACCGGCTCTTCGTAAACAACATTGCACATACAACGAAAGTATTTTATATTTTTAATAAAAACCCTTATGTGTTGTGTTCAATTACTTCTGTAGAGGTAGAACTGTCTTTCAGCCACTCGATATCCATGTCAAGATCTGAACGGCGACATTCTGGGTTCGGAAAATACTTATAGAGCAATTTCACAAAAACTCTAAATGAGTTTTCTTAAACACTACAATGAATTTTTATTTGAAATATTTTATTACATATTTTGGAAAAAATGAATACCAATATTTATACATGCCCTCGCAAATAGCTCATTGGTCAGCGTGCTCCCTTCCTTCGACGCGATCCCGGGTTCGATTCCCGGTTGGGCAATATTATAGTGTGCGTTTTCCTTGCAATGTCCCAGAATATGTTGCTGTGTGACGATGAGAAAAGTCACATCTCAGGTTGAGAAGACCAAAACACGGCGAAGGGAAGCCTACGTGCTAAGCGTACGTACCCCTGAAAGCCATGGCCGCAAGGCCGGGACGCCGCTGGTAGACCCAGACTTCGTCAGAGGCTATTGCGACAAAGTACATACATATTTGTACATATTTTCCTTTTTTTATTACAATAAATTCAGTTCCCTAGGCATAACAGATACGATCAACCTAATGAAGTATCCTAAGGAAAATCAGGAGCTGTTGAGCTTCTTTCATAGCAATGGAGGGTATAATAATGCGGATTTACGACCACAGACACTCGTGTTCACTCAGATAGGTAAAACGATATGAGTAAAACTGCCATCTCATATCTCGAATGTCAACTGTATTTTGAATGCTTGTGTGATGTCCTATGGACATACTCACTGGGTGTCTACATATCCTGTGTTACGAGTCTCCAACTAAAACTTCGTTATCCAGAAGGTCGCAGATTTGTATCTCAGCGGTGGTAGAATTCTTCTGACTTGTTGAGAAGCAGGATCGAGGCTGAGGATTATTGCGGCTGGCTCTTCTTGTCAGTCATTGCTGTGGTAAACTACGCTGAATTCCGGTCAGATTCTGGAGCATTACATCAACAACGGACAAACGACCTCTCATGATCCTTCCTGCCTTAACGTGATCCTCTCCATTACCACCACCAATTGTTTGGACCGGGAGCGGTAGCTCAGTGCATCAACAGATGTCACTGCAGCACCTCTGACCGGGAGGTTCTAGGTTCGAGTCCTGACGGCGGCAGGATTTTCGACACTAGCTTTTCAGCTAGGGCGAATTCAGTCGCTGTCTGGAGGAGAATTCTAGCGGTCGGCTGCTCTGATCGGTAGTTTTCCGTGGTTTCTCCGATCAACACCAGACGAATGCCGGAAGAGTACCCTACCAAACGGGCCACGGACCGCGCGCGATCAGTCCTTCCTCTTCCTTGTCCTAACCTCTCCCCTTACACGCACACACTTACACTAACATGCATTACACTACCACATATTCCGGGAGATCGGTCGGGAGCTTAGAGCTTGTCCCGGCTGGGGCGGTGCCCCGCTGGTGGGAGAGTCCTGTTTAGGGAGAAACCCCACTAGTCGACGGTAGGTCGGCGCCGGATTTCGCCATCTCCAGCGAAAAAAATGCACTACACTAACGGGACTAATGACCAAAGCAGTTAACGCGCCCGGAAACACGAAAAAATCAATCAATCAAAAACCAATTGTTTGGTTGTGTAACGCTCAAGGATCGCTAATCCCCCAGCCTCAAAGGGCTCATCTCCCTCATCTGGAAAAGAATCTGGCTGTTCAGCGAGTAGCCAGGTGCGAAACTCGTGGAGGATTGGACCCCCGAACAAAAGAATATCTACATGGACCACGACAATTGAACATCCCACGTAACATTGTTTTCTTTACAAGACCCTAACCCCTTGTACTTAGGCATTTCCTGATCTCGATCAATTAATTTGGCCTCTCCATCTCTTATTTAAAATGCCTCTTATCATTCTTTTTGGGTGATAGTTTAATATATGTTGACATTCTTAGAGTTTTTATGATATTGTTCTGAGTTTTCGGTTATTTTCTCATTTAGGTTGAATGTTTTTGGTAATGTAATATTTCAGGGTTCCTTTTCTTATGAATTCATCTATAAAAAACTACATCTCTTAATAGCCTAATCTGTGCAGATTCTCTTGTTGTTTAATTTCATCAATATCTTGTTCAGACACAATGATTAAGCCGTATGATGTGTTCCATCTTCAAGATTCCTCATCATAACATTGTGTTCTTGTTCTTTCAGAGCTTCTCTTCCTTACGTATTTATTTTAGCACACTCGTTTTTGCTTTGATTTATGTTAAAAGAGCAATTTTAATTGTGATTTTATTTTTTCCAGAAAGTAGATAAGCAACTATTGAGGGACACCTACATTGCGGTTGATTAATGTTTCCAGAATGACATTAAAGGTAACACAATACATAGACAATTATTTAACAAATCCATTGCACCAACTCTCAGGGGGAACACTAACTTTCTCCAATCTTCGGAGTGTCGGAGAGTCCAATTCAGCAACACACATACCAGAGTATCAGTCTAAAATATCACGTCATCTAATAAATCTCACCGTGAACACGGTCTTGCTGTTGATGTCCAAAATATTTGACGAACACACGTCTTATCATACCCAATCTACTAAAACGCTCTAATAGGACTCTTGCCCTAACCGGTGTAACTGTTGTTTTCCCATTAGTATCACATGCCCTCATGACAATGCCAACTTCCTCAGATGTGTTTGCTAATTTCATGAATCAATCGTCCATTAAACTTTTCAAGGACACCGTAACGCCAGATATTTTGCGAAATTTACAACAGTAACTCCCTAATAAATACGCGTGTGCATTGTAACAAAGATATTATATTATATTGATGGTTTTACAATGAATAAATCCAAATATAATATTCTTAAAAGTTCATTTTAGTAAACTGGCAGGGCCCTACAACAACCATAGTTCACTTAGTTGTTTACGTTACTATGGTGTAACTTATTTTTGATATTATTAATTGTTCATTTTAGTGAACCCGCAGGTAACAACCACTTTCTTCACGTAACTATGGTGTAACACAACTCTAATATTCTTAAATGTAATTTTTCGTGAATTCTGTTGACACAGTAACAACCACACTAATTACTTTGTTGTCGATACTGTATTGTAACACAAAACTCAAATTCTTAATTGCGCATTTTAGTGAAACCATCGCTGCTGACCAAAGACGAGTACTTTAAATTACTGTGTAACACGAATCTGTATTCTTAAATTATACATTATTGTGAACTCAGAGGACACCGTAGCAACCATATTGGGAATATCAATTTTGAAGAAAATCAGCTAAACAGTTTAGGCGCTAGCGTTAATCACAGACTGCCTGACAGTCTGACTGACAGACAGCTGTTTTGCAGTAAATCTATTTTTCGGTCTCAGGGACCCGCAAAACTTGGATTCTGACTACACAACGTGGGAGTTAAAGGAAGTAATTTACTGTACAAGGGAACAAGATTTATCAAGTTTTTCGTTAATGGGGTCGACAATAAAAATTTTTTCAGTCGATAACTCGCAGTTTTCCGACCCACGCAATACTTTATCTTCTTACGAAGTAAGGACGAGAAAGTAAAAATTTTTGGTATAATATGTAGAAATGATTTTTGCCTTACAAAAAAATACTGATCTGATATTTACCAAATCTCATACAAAAATTTGAAGTATAAGCTTAGGCAGAACATTTGAGATAAAATAACTTTCAAGACCATTACACAATGATTTCAAACATCCTCACTCGTATACCTCAGTACACATGTTTACGCGCACAAACACACACACATTATCACATGTATTTACACAAACACATGGGAAAGAAGAGGTCCTGTGTTTTCAAATGAGAATATTCGACTAAATAAGAACAATCAACATGGATCGTGAAAAAGACGCAGATATTTTATAAAGCAACGAATTCAAGCAGTTTTCAATATGATTCACTGCAAGATACTGCAATGTAACCTCCCACCTTGAGTCTTCTTTGGGCAGTATTGAGCGAGTGGGAATAAGCCATGGAACTAGAGAACCAACAGCACCGGCAGTATTAATTCATTAAGATCACGACATCAGAGCGTGGATATGTCGATAGCTGTTGCCTATTCTGTCATGTTGCTGAAGATCCTTCTCTTTGTGTATCGATCGCATTTCGTGCCAGCCTCTTAGAGCATCACTTCATGTTGACATAAAGTGTGTGACCTTCATTTCAATCATTCATGGCGCTTTATACGTTAGTCACTGTGACTTTATTTACTATCAATATAGCAAAAAAAAATCTTTATCGTTGCAATGGAACAAGTTTTACTTTAAAGTTTCACATTTCTGAGGAAGACTTCATCGTGATTCTTGAAAATAATCCAAACTAAAATATTTTCTTAAGTTACCAAAATATTGTCTCCGCTTTCCAGACTACTACATATTTACTACAATTTTTAGATGAAATTACGCTTTTCACATTGCAATGACTCAAGTTTTCACTTTCTCATTACGTACGTATAAATACGTAGTATAGTATAAAAGAAGTCATGTCGTACCCTGGCAAAACCCGGCGATTTTTCGACAGAAAAAACTTGTAATGTGAGACCACGATACAAAAAAAATGAATAAATTTTATTCTAAAATGAACTAAATTACTTTCTCTAACACATTGTGTAGCCAAAATCCATGATTTCAGTACTTGTTACCCGTCGCTATGCGGGTTTTTTCCTAATCGGGTACCTCCCACCAGCTTGGCAAAACCCCTGCTAGGACATGCCCTAAGCTTCCGATTGGTCTCCCGGCATGTATGGTAGTGCAGTCATGTAAGTATGTTTGTAAGAAAGGGGTGAAGATAGGACAAGACAGAGGAAGGAAATAACGCACGCGGTTCGTGGCCCGTATGTTAGAGTACTGCTCCGGCATTCGCTTGTTGATCGGAGAAACCACGGAACTACCAATCAAAGCAGCCAGCTGCTAGAATTCTCCTCCAGATAGTGGCTAAACTCGACCTAGATGATAAGCTTGTGTCGTAAATCCTGCCACCGTCGGGACTCGAACCCTAGGACCTCCCGGTCAGAGGCACTGCAGTGACATCAGTTGATGCCCTGAGCCACATGTGCCGGTCCGTCCGAAATTAAACTACGTTTCCGCGAGCCACTTTGCTTAAGTCATGGAGACGTTGGTTAACAGGTATTCCGCATCGTTCTGTACCGCAACGACAGACCGAAAAAGTGTTTAATTTTAATCTATGTCTGGAGTAAGAGCAGTTATGTGTATTAACGTTAAATATATCTTGCTTAATTGGAAGTGCTTTTATCATCATGCAATGTAGGCCTTCTCCTTCCTTGCTCTACTTGTGGGTAAAGATAGCGACTATCGACCTTAACCTGAGTACGCCGCTATCACTTCAGAAAAAAACTAAAAAAACTCAATGAGATATTGTAGTGTTTCTGAGTGTTCTTAGTAAACAATCCAGAACGTCACAAAGTATTAAATATTTCTTCTGTGTCCAAGAACACCACTATTCCATGTAGTTTTCCACGAAATTCATTGGCTATAATTTCAGTAATTTTTACTGACTGATGAAATATTTTAAGCTTCTTATGAAAATGCTTATCTGATGTATTCTATCAAACAACCGAGAAATTTAATTATGTTTATGTTATTTATTCCTGTTTAATGTTTATTTTCGTTTAAAATTCTGCCTTTTATGAACATTTTTGTCAAGGGTCCGGAAATTCTTTGCTTGTTTTCGTTTTGTCATACGGTTTATTAAATCATTCAGTTATTTGTTGATACAACAATAATGTGAAATAAATAACAAGTTTCTATAAATTAATAGTTCTCGCTTATGGGCGGACACTTTTTATAACATATTTAATGTTAATACACATTATTTCTAAGTGCTCCGCTAAATTATTTTGAATTTGTATTTAGCCATTACATGTCCCGTAAAGGGCAATTGGTCTTGGCGTCGTTAGATCTCGGTCTCAACCAGAAACCCGCGATGTCTCAAATTCGCTTAACCATCCTGACTTCACGTAATTAACGAATTCCCCCAGCGACGCCTGTTTCGCGGTCCTGGCCTTTCAGTAGAACGCCTCGGTCATCCAGCATTCGTCTGGATGACCGAAGGAAACCACAAAGACCCTGGTGAGGATGTCGGCACGGAGATTGAACCCGGGCCTTCCGAATGCGAACTCAGCGCGACGCCCTGAGCCACTTCGGTTGGTCCGCTGTTATACTACTACATAAAAATGCAAGAGTGTTTTCAGCCTTCACAGACACCGCACCGAGACTCCACTTCAGGTCCTCTGAGTTAACTCGCCATCAGCCTTACCACTACTCTACAGAAGAACGGTTTGAACTCGGGCCGACGCTTCAAAATATAATTGTCTCAACCTAACATTTCCAACACGCAATTTTTGAATTTTCGAAAATACAGAGAATTAGCCGAAAATGGGACTAGCACCCTATTTATTACCGTCCGTTCTTACATATGACGAGGAAATTTAATGAAAAAATTCATGCAGTTTTGTGAAGTTTTTTTAGAAACTGCATGCATTTAGGAAACAAATTACGCGAAATCTACTCGTTTATTCAAACAAATATACATGACCTTTTTTAAAGAGTTATTTTTTTACAGCGTACTTTGTTAACGGCAAAAATTGTTAACTTCAATTTTGTCGTTTTGAAATTTTTTTCGAAAACACGCAAGTTCCCCGAAAATGGAACAAGCACTATATTTTTTATCGTCCCTTGGTACATAGGAGGAGAAATTTTAAGAATAAAATTGGAGCGATTTTTAAGAAAAAAGTTTTTTTAGAAATTACATAAACATCAGACACAAATTACCCAAAATTCACTTATTTTTTTCAAAAAATTGTACAAGACCATTTTTAATGAGGTGATTTTTTACAAGACTTTAACTAAGGCAAAGCTCTCTACCTTCAATTTTGTAGTTTTGAAATGTTACTTTTTTGCAGTTTTCGAAACAACTGAGAGCTTACCGGAAAAGTGGCTAGGAAAAAATGTTTACTGTATCTTGACACATATGAGGGGAAAATTTAAAAACAATTTGGTGCCGTTTCATGGAGAAAAATGGTGGTTTCTTTGATGAACAACAGGCAAATGCCAGAGCAATACCCTAACAAAAACCCACGGACCGCGCGTGATCTTTCCTTCCTCTTTCTTGTCTGATCCTCTTCCCTTTCTTACTCGTACACTCGCTTACCCTCACATGCACTACTCTACACCACTTGTCGGGGGTCCAGCTGACGCTTAGAACTTGTCCCGACTGGAGCGGTGCCACGCTGGTGGAAGAAACCTGTGTTGGGAAATCCCCTTAAACATATGTAGGTCGGCGTCGAATCTCGCCATCCAGCGTGGGAGGATCACCGCCTCCTCCTGCGATAAAACATGCACCACACGAACGGGACTAATGAGCTTTAGCAGTTGACGCGCCCAGATTCGCAAGTCAATCAATCGATAATTTCTCTTTGTCTAATGCTTTAAGTGCCTTGGTTGCAATATAGTTTGCCGACTTTCTTTCTTTGAATTATCGTATTCTTCTAAATGATTCAGCAAAAGGTATACGTTTGGTTAATTGTTAGCGTTGGTCGTAATTTTTGTCATATATGAAAGATAAAAAATGAGATAACTACGAGACATTAATGAAAACTTGAGATCCAGCTAATTTTATTTGTTTGTACTAGTTAGTTTAAAATGTTGTTTTTACTATGTTTGTAGCTGGTATTTAATCGTAGTAGGAATTACTCGTAGAAATCATCAAAAAATATTATCATTCTTTTCCCTCTTTTTGAGCGTAATATCTTAATGAAACACAAATGGGTAATTCCACATGAAATCGGCCGAAAATGCTTGACCACTTCCGATTGGTCTACAAATTTTTTGACTTGTTTTTTTTTCTCAAATAAACGATTTTTTAAAATAATGTACATATTTTTCACAAAGCATAAGAATCTACATTTCTTGATCAAAATTTATTGATCAAGATTTCTTCTTGATCAAAATTTCGTCTTGATCAAAATTTATTATTACCAGTATTGTTACATAAACTAATTAGTTTATGTAATAATATTGGTAATCATAAAGTCTGTAAATTTTACCTTAATCTAAATTTGTTAATATTTGTAAATTAAAAATTAATGTTAATCTATACATTTCCATCACAGTTAACGTTCTGAAATTTTAGGTTGAATATAACAAGAATATAATATTGTATACGTTCTCCTTAGAAATCATATAAACACGCTTGGTATATGAAGATAAATGCGTCCGTCAGAAATGCAGAGCACTCCCTGTTTAGAAATGACGTAAGTGACCAAGTTTACAACAGCACTTCCAAGTCGTGGAAATACTCATATATTTTCTGTGATTGATAGCTGCAATGAAATTCAATTGATAGCTGCAATTCGAAAATTACAAAACAAAATACTATCTACGGGAATATATGCTGCTTTCAAAACGGCTAGTAAGCATTTAGTACTAATTATATGAGGAACACGGTTTTTTTATATTAAATTTTATTTTACATTGATAGATAGTACAACATTCAGCCGTAAGGCTCTTCATTTGTTTGACTGAGTAACTTTCTACCAGCTAAATGTGAAGGGGGTAACAACATGTTGTCACCTCCCTGACGGTGGTTTCATTAGGTTATGCCTTCAACCAAGATTATTTTGAGGAAATTTATGGAGCGATGACAGGGTTAAGAGAGAATACGATTGGAGAGACAGGTAAATGGAAGAAAAGTTCTTACCTTAACGGATTCGGTGGTATAATGGTCACCGGACTGTTGGACTGTACCGGACTGTTGTACCTGAGTTTGCGGGTTCAAACCCGATCGAAGCTGTGGATTTTTAAGGGCGAAGAAATCCTTCGTACGCCTTCCTTCGGAGGGGAAGCAAAACCGGCTGTCCCATGTTAGTAGATTTACTGCATGTAAAAGATCCTCAAGCCTAAATGAAGCCTCTGAGCAAAATTGAGATCCGCCTGTTTCGTCGCCCAAAATAATACCTCCTTCCTCCGCTAGGTGGTGAAAGGAGCGTAGTGAAATTTGCGTGGTTAGACGGAAGAGCGGGCCTGATGGCCCGAGTCTCGCCACGTAAAATAAGGCATTAACTAACTACCTTATCTAATGTCGGAAAGGTATTGAAGGGAAATGTGGAATGGAAGTCTGTTTCTTACGCTGCAGAGTGAGAGTTGATCAGTTCCTATTTCGTAAGCGACTGATCCTTGTACATGATTTAAATTATGGAAGAAAGTATGTGCCAGTTTCGAAATGATGGAAGTAATCAGTTCTATTGCAAGATCGTTGTGCAGTGTCTTATTGCTGACAAACTAGGAGTCATTTACTCTTATTCTTAAGATTTTGTTTTGAAATATGTGTAACTTATTTAATGTGGTTGGGGCAGCTGAAATCCATAAAGGGCATGCATAAGTTAATATCGGACGAAGAATGGATTTGTAAATGGTTAAAGCGGAATCAATTTTTAAAGAGTTGCGGTTGAGAATTGGATATAAAATAGCTAACCTTCTATTGGCTTAAATTATTTTGTACGAGATTTGACTGTGCCAATTTAATCCATGAGAATGCCGAGATAACGAATAGATGAATTTAGAGGAGACCAAGGAATCATAGAAGATAGGAACACTTCTGGTGTGAATTTTTCATTTGAAATGACTCATTCTGGATATGTTATCCCAGTTGGAACAAGAGTTGATAGCTCTTTCTGTAAACGTTGTCTGACATACATACATCCGCTAGCATAAGATAAGGCCTCGATAACTTTTATTGAAACTTTTTCAGCTAATATCTACTTGTTATTGACATATAACAACACTTTACAAGGTAAATTGACGAAAACATGTCAACATTTCTAGGACTTTCTGGATAATTGTAGAAAGCACTAGTTGTGTTTTGTTGAAGACATACCTTTTAAGAAATTGTCGTTAAGTACTCTTCCACTGTTTCTTTTCTAACACGTTTGTAATATTTTTGCCATTGTAGAGACAATGCCAGCTGACAATCCAATTTCTGGTCTGGCTTTGTCAGGCTGTACCGCAGATCATCTAATGCTTAATTCGGGAACAAGAGAGAAACAAATGGAGAGCATAATTGATCCAACCTCCCAGAAAGAAGCGACGAGGTCGCAGCTGGACGACCTAGGGCCGGAGTGGAAGCAGAGGGCGGCCGAAGAATTGAATGAAAAGCCAAATTCTGTAGCTGATGACATAGAAACGTTTAGGAATATGGTAGTAGGTACGTGTAACTTACGTTCTTACCTACAGATGATCGTGTAAAAACAATAGTTAATTATTAAAATGTTTTTCTTTTCGTGCAATTTTGCTCGTTTCTTGTTCACAGCTGAAAGAAACCTACACGTCCGAACTGATGATGCATTTCTTCTGAGATTCCTCAGAGCAAGAAAGTTCAATTGTTCTAAAGCATTCCATATGGTGAGTATATAGTAATATACTAGTAGTATATAATAAGAGTAATAATAATAATTACAATAATAATAAAAACAATAATACTAATTATTATCATTATTAATACTATTATTGATGTTGCGATGATAAAAATAGAGTACAATTATATTGTTTTCTTGTATTTTTATGTTTAATTGCATGTTATATTATATAATCCGAAGCCGAATTCATTCTATATCTCTTTCTCTAAAATTGGCGGAGACGAAGTCATCGCCTTCTTTCTTTATGAGTGCACTTCGCCCTGCTTTCGGCGTTCTTTACAATCCTCGAAACAAAATTACGCAAACACACAGGTGAATCGTCATTTCAATCAGCTCTATGATTACTTTTGAGTTGTATTTTTTCTTCCCCCGAAACTACTCGTTCTTTACTCTTTCACAAACATCTTACCATGTCCATAAAGTATCTCGTGCTATCGTGCAGAAGCTTTTCTCTCTTTTGTGACAGTCATTTTTCCGAAGCCCATACATTACAGACCCAACGGTTCGGTGCGAGATGATCTCAACGCAAATCCAAGCCTTCAGAGGAAAGCACGTGATTTGAAATACAGAAGAAATAGACCACGGTTGTCTCAAACAGTGGCATTTCTGTTCACCGCCTGACGATCGACTTCAGCTTTTATAATTATTAATTTACAAATCAATAATTAGACCAACAATGACGTACGCTTGCCCGATATGGGGAAATGCAGCAAAATCTAACATAAACATACTGCAAGCTATACAAAATAAAGTTCTAAGAATTATCATTAAATCCCCATGGTTTATTTCAAACAAGCAAATCTACCATGAACTGCAAATTCTCACAATAAAAGAACACATTTCCAAACTGTCCGAAGATGTCTTTTCATCACTCTCCATATCTCCCAGCGCCTCCATATTCAACCTTGGACGCACAGCAGAATCAAACTTACGTATAAATTCACGCTTCCCTAAAGACAGATTCCGACCACCATAAATCAGCAGGAAATTGGCCTCATGATATATCCTCCATCGAATAATCATATCAACGATCATTCTCTGTAATTTCAATTTTCTTTCAAAAACAATTAAAATGTTTCAACATAAACCAAAAACATTGAACGCACCCATTCAGGCACCCACAGTTAGAAAATAAACCAAACGTTATGTATGTTTCTATTCACAACTCTGAAAAACATGTATGTATGTTGAACAGGAAGAAAATAAATTTTGAAAAAAGCTTTTATTTGGCCAATGGCATTCAATTTTAATGAAACACTGGTAGAAGTATTTTCATGATATATCGAAAAACTCATGTCGTTGACACATCGTTATATTATTTGTTAAATTATTTTTTCTTGGTGTATTCACAATAGTTACACGTCGAACAAATGCCGAGTCACAATAAAAAATCTAAAGAGCATATGAATCGCTAACTACAGATAGTTCACTTTCCCCATTTTTACAGGAGACACAAAAACCTCATAAAATCAGTTTCATGCAATTTTTCTGCGTACATTTCTTTTGCTATCTAATTATAAATACACTTATTTAAATGAAAAAAATACGAATGAATAAAAATATTTTATGACTGAAGGTTGAGAGGGGATTTATTTTCGGATTCAGACATGTTTCCTTTCTACAGTAAACGGATTTCCAAATGATTTCTTGACTTAAATTACTTTTCATAAAAAATATACTTTTACATAATTTTTTTCATAAACATTTTTTGTTAAACATTAAAAAAAACATTTTACATTTTGGATTGTCTAAATGCTCAGTAATCTTCATCTTCATGAGATGTCATTGTAATGGGCCACAATGTGACTGAATGCCAAAACTGCATTTTGTCCTCAGGGATGTAGACCACTGTTTCCTTGATGTCATCCATTTTTTTGTGTTTATCGGCAGTGCAGACGTATTGGCTTTCTTTGAAGGCAGATCTAAAAGTTTTACTGAATTACTCGACCTAGACGTGTCCAGCATCAAGCCAACAATATGCAAGTTGCTCTGAACACTACGCAGTGTTTCAGCTGAGAAGATCAATTTACAGTATTTTGAAAGAGTGAAAGATCATTTTAGATGTCTCGGAACACTACAGGAATCATCGCTCAGATTTTCTTGTAGAATTTAGACCACCAAGAACTGTAATAGGCGAAATCATTCGCCTTCATCTGAACAATGGAATACTTTATTAAGGAATGTTTTATTAGGTTAACAACTTCATCCACTTTATATCTTTTTTCCTTTCTCAGCTTCCTCCTAATTATTCCGAAATCCCTATCATTCGGCAAGAACGAGTGACTGGAAAACGAACAATAATGTCATTGAATATTTTCTTCTCGCAGTTTCCTTTTCGCATTAAATGATGTACTAACTCGCTCACATCCCTCCTGCCAATACAAAAATTATGAAAAATTGGACTAGTTGCCTTTCTGCAATTAGTGATTCATATGTCCATGTACAAAATCTGGGTATCTGACATGTTGAAACACTAGAATTATTATTCATGAGGGGTCAGAATAGTTCTGCTTTAGGAATCAGCGTGATATTAACTACATAGAAAAATGCCCATTATTATTTTTAATACATTTCCTGCATTTTGTTTTTGGAGAGCGGTACAGATTTTACTTTTCGTACGGTATTTCACACATGAAACGACTACTGATTGGCAACCCGCATTACATCTCGGTGTTCTGGGAAGCATTCTCCGTACACCGCAGGCGCTTCTTTGATCTGTCACCGTATATGAAACTTTTGATTTTATAGATCGCCAACAAAATACATAATTCGAATTAAATACTCTATAATTAAATCTCCATTAAATACAGTATTTTCTTCTTCATTTATATATTTTATTCATATGTAAAATTAAAAGTAAAAGTGATCTTATTTTCTCAATTTAATCTGCAAACGTTTGCTACTTTGCGTTGAATTCTGGCGTTATGTTGAGATTCTAAAACAGTTTTTCATTTTTAAAACTTGTAATAGGATTTAAAAGTGAATTACAGAACATGAAATAATTGTTAACAAAGGCTAACATTATCACCTACCGTGCGTCAGTGTAAGTTGATATGCTAGATTTCAGTGTAATAACATTAGTTGTAACATTCAAGTCGAGCTTCATATCGCTCTGCCGTAGTTTTGCACCGCCCCGTAGTTTTCTCACTCAGCACAACTCAGAAGAAATCCGCCCCGATCAACCTTATCATTTACATAAGATTAACTGGCCATTTTACCAGCTTCTAGTTACACATATTCTACCCCCACTGCCATCCGAACCACGCAGCAAATCGACAATTCCATTGACTCTCTTCCTTACACTATATTAATGTCCTAGACTTAACGGACTCCATAACCCATCAAAGCACTTCGCTTCCAATAATACCTCCAATAGTGAAGAAATTGATAGATCATAAACGATATATCCGGAATAATTTGCTGAGACATCGCTCTCCTCTTCTAAAATCTTATTTAAATCTAACATTGTAAGAAAACTTTCGGCCTTCATCCACGTGCAAAATATTCATCTTCAAACTCAAACAGCAAATTTGTGTTTGATCATACACTGCGGAGCATAACCCGAAGTCTTTTGCGCAAACCTAGAAATCTTCCCATCCTTTTAACCCCCATAGGAGAATCATCTTCTCCTTCCGATAAATGCGAAATGTTTGGTAATTAATTGTATAAAGCTTTTCTTCTTATCCCTCTCAAGATTGGCAACATGATAATCAAATACAAGAGGTAATTAATTATACGACAGATATAACAGTTCCTGTATGCCCTAAATTTATTTCACCATCCGAAACCATCGAACATTTTTCTCTAGCAACTCCTACTTTACCAAATTGTCATGATCTAATATCAACTTTATTATTAAAATATCTTCCCCTAAAAGTAACCGTGCATATTACATCAATATTTAAGCAGCTTTGAAATATACATATTTCCCTGAAAAATGGAAACACGCACGTATTATTCCCATTCTCAAGCCAGGAAAAATACAAAATAATCCAAGTAGCTATTGCCAGATTAGATTTTCCTAATTTCTCTCATATATTTAAAATACATTATTATATTGGTACTAGAGTGATTTCAGATAACTTTACATCTTCACTTTTTATCGACCTATGCCGACAGTTTAATTTATGAATGATAAAATGACCCCAAAAATCTCTCTTTAGAAATCCATGAACCTAAATATTTATTTGAAGATCTATCTCTATCTCATTCTCTTTACCCACTTTCTCCTGTCGCTTCTCCCTATTTTCTCTCTTTTCTCTCTCCTCTTTCTTTTAATTTTTATTTTTCACTCTTTTCCTCTTATTCTCTATCTCTGATTATCTACACCTATGACTGGAGATTTTATTAATCTCTTATGGTTTAGAGGAGTCACACATTTTTTACTCTTCGATGGCACTGTGTCTTAATAGCACTGTGATACAATTTCATTGTATGTTTTGTAACTTTTAGCTTCAAAGATACTACGTCATGAAACTCCGTTGCCCAGAACTCTTCCGAGTGCCACGTCCTTCAGAGAAATCTCACATTTTGGAAATGCAAGTACAAAACATGCTGGACGAACGAGACAGTTTCGGACGGCGGGTCTACATCTTCCGCGTGGGTGAGTTAATTGGTTAATATGTCTATTTTGCGCTCAATTATCTTAAGAAATGGAGAATGGAAGAATTTCCAAATATTATTTCTATTTTATATTGTCTTTAAATTTTAAACTCGAAACGCTAATGTTAAGAGAAGAATATTTTCATGCTGTTACTTGTTTGTTAAAAATAATAACGAATTTGTGAAGTGAGGCTATGCCACACTTTTGTTTATGATTTCCTGAATCCAGTAAGTTCCATTTACTAATTTTCTTATTCAGAAAATAACATAAAGTATATTCTGAGGATCGGGAGGTCCTGGGGTTCGAGTCCCGACGATGCCAGTATTTTCGACACTAGCCGGATAGCTAGGTCGAGTTCTGTCGCTGTCTGGAGAAGAATTCTAGCGCTGATCGGTAGTTTTCCGTTGTTTCTTCGATCAATATCAAGCGAATGCCTAACAAACGGGCCACGGACGGCGCACAATCTTTCCTTCCCATTCCTTGTCATATCCTACCCCTTACACACATACTTAGAGGCTCTACACTACCGTACATGCCGGGAGACCGGTCAGAAGCTTAAGAGCTTGTCGCGACTGGGGCAATGCCCCGCTGGTGAGAGATACCTAGTTGGGGAAAACACGCTAGCTGAAGAAGGTCTCGCCATCCAGCGGGGGAAGATCACTGCCACCTCTCGATCAAAAAACATGCACTATACTTGCGGGAATAATTACCTTAGATGTTGACGCGCCCGGAATTAGTTGTAATCAATCAATGCATTCTGAGACATTTTTGCTAAAAAGGGTTTTATTGCACCGGAGCGAATATTTTCTTATCAATCCTTGCCAAAACGCTCATTTTCACCAGTACTGAAAATTCAACTTTTTTATGTATTAGGGTAGGGATCTTAGAATTTAAGAAAACGTGCACAGAATATACTTCTCCCCATAGTATGTCATACACAGAGTTTGTGTTTTTACGTTGAATAAATAAAGATATAAACAAAATATGCTATAATAATCCAGGCGCGGATCCACGGGGGGGGGAGAATAAAGGAAATCCCCCCCCCCAAAAAAAATTGTCAGTCAATGTACATTTTAACTTGTCACAGGCATTTTAAACAAATATTTTTACATTAATATTTTACAACATACAGTAATTCACTAAATAATCACTTTAATATTTTGCTAGAATATTATATTATATTATATAATAAATTATTTGTCATGTTTAGGATATATATTATATACGAGAGAAAAAGAGTGAGAGAAAATCCCCCCCCCCCAAATATACTTTCTGGATCCGCGCCTGAATAATCTATGTGTTTTAACAAAAGGTTAATCACTTTGCAGAGAAATGTGATGCTGCTGCAGTGTCAATAGAAGATATATTTCGCACAAATGTTCTGGCTTTGGAGCACGTGGTCCAAGAGCCAGAGACGCAAATTGCCGGTCTCACAGTTATTGTTGATATGAATGGATTCGGGCTGCAGCATGCAAAATTCCTGTCCCCTTACTACGCACGCCGCACCGTCGAAGTTATTCAGGTAAATTGTTTTTACAATCGTACCATTATGTACTCGAGGAATGGAGGGAAATTCACTTCAAACGTATTTCCGGCTTAGATCTTGATGGCTTGGATTGCTCGAACAAGTGTTTTCGAAGTTGAATTTTTATTACATCCATTGATGATCGTCGAGTTTGAACTTGGTCAGCGTGCTCGTTTTCCATGACGCGATCCCGGGCTCGATTCCCGGTCGGGGCAGATTATAGTGTGCGCTTTCCTTGCAATGTCCCGTACCTGTTGTTGTGTGATGATGAGAAAGCTCACCTCTCAGGTTGAGAAGTGAGGTCAATTTTTTAATGGTAAAATTCTTAATTTGTTAATAGTACTTTCCTCCCAGATTTCTTGTCATTCTTCTTCCGTCAATACTGGACATTCACAGTCGCTAAATATAGTACTAAGCATGTGAAATTCTTGCAAGAATTTCGTCTATACATAGGTGTGCTAACAATCCTCATTTTCTTCTAAATTTGAACAAATGAGGAAATTTAGGTGACAACAAGAGTAACAAAATTATATTACTCCTCCCTGAAAAGAATTAGTTTTGTCAGTTTCTGACTGCAGCTTGCAGTTGTAGTAGACTACAGATATTTTGCTTGAGTCTAATTGTAGTTTATTTTAATGGAGTGGTAACAAGCTCTAACTTGTGTACATTTTCACCAAATACATTGCTGCAGACACTATGCTTGAAAACTGAACTGTCCAAAACAAATCGTTTCGTATTAAACTTTATTTTCCCTAGAATATTTTTCTTGTTTACATTTGTAAAATCATTACTATCAATAAGCAATTTTTTCATATTCTTTTACAACTTTACACACTACAACATTTCATGTAACCCACCCGTGTTCTTAAAGTGTAATAAATACAAAAGTTTTTTTGTTTACACTGGTAATATTATGGAAATCCTGGGAATACAGAAGGTACTGCATTTGGCTTCAAACGTTTGATATAAGAGCCTGGACGATCTAAAATGACCATAAGTAAGATACACTCGATGCACAATTTGCTCGCATTGATGGGCGAGAATCCTTTTCGTTTCAAGACCTGCATTCATTGCTTCCCTTTTTTCTCGTCTTTATATGGATATCTGGAAATTTATTACATATTAACACAAGGCAGAATAATATCACTTAATTGTAATACAAAAAGCAAGGTTACCAGAACATTAGGAATGTTGGTCTTAAAACTAAGTGAATCTATGAACTTGCAAAGTATTTGTTTCAGGAAACGTTTCCCCTTCGGTTCAAAGGCTTTCACGTCATCAACCAGCCCTTCTACTTTGATGCGGTTTTTGCCGTATTGAAGCCTTTCCTCAAAGATAAAATAAGACGGAGGGTAAGTAGATAATTATTTTTTCACGAATGTGTATTATTACCATTATGCAAAACATCCATTCTTATTTAGAAATCTATTTTCATAATACATTCGGCTCAGATAAATAAAACAGATTCAAGAAATCAGGAAATGTTTTTATATTTGGTCCACATTATTAATGACGGTAAGAAAATTCCGAAACAAATTCTGAAAGCATATTTAGAAGATATCGATTGTACTTATTCAAATTTCCTTCACATTGTAAACATTATTTATTTTTTTACTGATACGTTGTTGCTTGTTATTGCCTTCGATACGTAGCTCGATATATGCTGCATAACGTACCTGGATCGAGAGAATCGTGGTTACGAGGAAAATATGAAAACAGTTGAATGATGCTACATGTTCTCTTATGGAGGGAATGATGAAACAGAATTATGGGAGGGAAATATGAAAAAACAAACGGAGTAGAGTTAACAACTAGTTAATTAGTACTAATCGCGCACTTTTTCTTGATACTCCACAGCGGGGGGTGCGGGGAGAGGCGGGTTCTGTCTACGTCACGGCAGTGCAGGGCTGTCAACTTTATTGACAGAAAACTCGGCGTAATAACTCGTCTTGGACTAGATAGCTATGAGAAAGAACGGAAGATTTTTTTAAATTCTGAAGTAATAATTAATAGTTATAGAAATAATTGGGTAACAAGAAGGAACAAGGTACGCACAGGTCGGTAGAAAGAGAGACCGAAAACTAGGAAGTCCGCATCGGAAAGGAAGAAGGTGGGCAGCACTGCAAACTGAGCCGTGACGTTCCGAGGGGAGCTCATATTTTCTACCGAGCCGTGCTATGCCGGACTGAGCGAGGACTAGGGAGCTCGAGGATCAAGAAAAAGTGCGAGCATAGTAAATAAGTAGATCTGAATCATTAAAATTAGGTAAAAAATAAAACCATGTGTGTACCACGGGCGTTAACTACGTCTAATGATCTGTGCCGACATAAAGCCTGAGGGCGTTGGATCCGTGGGCGTTTTGCCGCCGCTCGATCATTAGAATCCTTAAAACGTCCTTTGTGTCTAATAACTATTGTAAGCCCAAAAGTGAAAGAGTGAGTTTTTTTATTCGGGTGCGTTAATTACAGAGGTGATGAGTTTCGTGAATGTAACATCCCGGTAGGTAGCAGCTTTCTTCTCCCGCTGGAATCCTGTCAAGTTTCTGGGTTTTCCTTCCAGATGTCTCCCTGAGATAGACACTGCCCGTGCTGGGGTAAGCTTTTAAGCTCATGAGTGGTCGCTGGATATGCATTGCATAGGGTAGTAATGCATTTATGCATATGTAGTGCTTTACATTGGCGGTGGGGAGCCATAAACTGAGGTAAAAACGATCAGTTGTATGTAACCAAGGACTATTTATACAAATATTCTCAAATTCAAAATTTAATCCCGGGGCGAATGGTCACGTGTAGTTCGCCTGATGTTTTACCTCCTTTTACAGTAATGAAATTAAGCTTGTAAGAGTTCAAGGATAAAGGATAGAATAAGGACTGGGAAAGAAAAATCGCGCGCGGCCCGTAGTCAGTGTATAGGTGCCTGGCATCGCCTAGTATTGATAGGAGAAGCATCGGAAAACTTAACGAGCAGCCGACCGCAAGAATTCTCATTCAGACAATGGTTAAATTCCACCCCGTGATCTAGCTAGAGTCGAAAATCTGCCACCGACGGGATTTGAACTCTAGGACCTTTCTGTCAACTATGCTGCTGAGGTCACGGCGATACTACCATGCAGCCATTGCAGCCGATCCCCTTTGATTATTACGTAAAATGGAGCGTATTAATGAATGCGCAATTGTAGTTTTATTGCAAATATGACGAACGCCGTTATGTAACGATGTTGCCTTTAAGCTATCGGAACCGTTATTACAACTATATCTTTATTTAATTTCTTAAAATATAAAGCAAATTCAAAATTCATGTATTGTCCTGAAAACATATTTAGCATAGAAATTAGCTGAAAAAATATTGCTGAAGCTATTTGTACACATTGGAAGCATATCCCTAATCTTGTAGGGTGTCCATGTGGGCTTGCAAATAATGCAGTTAAGTCAGTCTTTTAGGTTAATAAGCTTCTTAATATTTGACACGTTTTCACAATCAATGATGTCGATGTTTCAGATATATCTTCATGGCCGTGACATAACTTCCCTTCATGCCTTCATCAAGCCTGAAATTCTTCCCGCAGAATATGGTGGCCAGCAACCAAGTTTTGATAATAAAAAATGGAGATTGGCTCTACTAGCCCAGGAAGACGAATTTGTCGGTAAGAATATTTCTTGGTTTGAAGCTATTTAATATCACAAATGATACGAAATCTAATGTTTTGTAGATTGTTGATATTTTTAATACAGGATAAACTTGATCGCTACTGATAAACTACGGGAGGTGAACTCTGAGAGGAAATACGACAAAAATGGTCCTACAAGCATGGACCAGAAAATGTCTTGTTCTTTTGTGAGAAAAGAGGATCAATGGGGGTCTTCCATTCCTATGCAGTAGTAGCGAGTAACCCTGGGACTGTGCTACTGCAAACGTCAACCCCTTATGATTGTCATACCTTTTACAGTCATAGAACGGAAACTGAAACAAGTGGTGCTACAGAATGGCACAAACTTTCCTGTACTTTTGAGTTTTCGAGAAACTTCATTGGAAATCACCTTAAGCACGTCTACTCACAAATGCAATAATGTACACAAATTGCTGATTATGTTAATTCTAACGGCGTAAGATTAAAAAAAAAATACATTTGTGTTTTAAAAAATTGGCATTTATGTCATATTATCCAGTTCATTTAGCACTATCCGTTCAAAATATTTAAGAAAAAATTGTAGCCGTTTTCGGGAAAATGGCGTTTGTGTGTTTCTGACAATGAAGAATTACGAGCTTCTTTTCGCAGAAAAGTAATGAGTGAGAAAGTTTGCAAGAACATTTGAAGATCATCTACTCACAAATGCAACAAAATTTAAAAAATGCCCATATTGTAAATATAAACGACGTGAGAGATATCAAATAAATTACATTTGTGTAATATTTTTGAAATTTCTCACTAAAAGTTTGTTTCTTTTGTAATAATTGTTACTCTTATAATTCCCTATCAAAAGTTTAAAGGAAAAATGTGGAATTGTTTTCGGAAAAATCTTGCTTTTGATGTTTTTTAATATTGCCCGTATTATAATGTATTAAATTTGCGCGAAAAATACCAACATTTCCAAAATAATGTTAATGAAAGAACTAATTGTGGTGAAAAAAAGTATTTGAAGAAAAAATCTTCATCTTCAACATTGTAGATGTAGGAAGACACCGAGTTAACAGTGAAAATCGGACCCATGCAATCTTAACGAGTGTTTCACTCTTTTCTTACAATATTTTTTTAAAAGTTTAGATCCTTTTTCAAAAAAATGTTGAAATTATCCCAGGGTCTTGTGTAAAGCACCCCAAAATTAAAAGAAAGTTTTTCAAAACTACAAAGCTTCGAGTCGGGTCACATCGATCTGGGATTATTCATTTTGGAAAAAATTCCAAAAATAGTTTAGGGAGCTAGTGTTGTTCACAGACGGACGGGCGGACGGATGAACGGGCGAACATACGGACGGACAGAAGGATAGATGGACGGACGGATAGGCGGACGGGCAGAAGGACGGACAGACGGGCGGACAGACGGGCGGAGAGACGGGCGAACAGACGGGCGGACAGACGGGCGGACAGACAGGCGGACTGACGGGCGGACAGACGGGCGGACAGACGTGCGGACAGACGGGCGGACAGACGGGCGGACAGACGGGCGGACAGGCGGACGGACGGACGGACAGGCGGACGGACAGACGGGCGGACAGACGGGCGGAGAGACGGGCGAACAGACGGGCGGACAGACGGGCGGACAGACAGGCGGACTGACGGGCGGACAGACGGGCGGACAGACGTGCGGACAGACGGGCGGACAGACGGGCGGACAGACGGGCGGACAGGCGGACGGACAGGTGGACGGACAGGCGGACGGACAGACGAATGGACAGAAGACGGTCGTATAGACGGACAGACGGACGGAGGATTAAAAAAAAATACTTTTTCGGTATCAGGGGACTTCAAAACGTGTATTTCTGTTGAAATCTTAATATCGATATTTCGCTGCATTACATACATTACTATGTATACTGTTTTACTTCGTATATACGCACACATACGAAAAAAGAAACTTCACATTTTTCAGAAGACACGTTTGACATTTAAAGTTAAAAGTACGAAATGCGACAACAGTATACAACTCTCCTACGTTCAATTTGCAAGACATGATTTTGGCAATATACCGAAAGAAAGATCATGAAACATCCTGTTTATTCTTACAAATAAATCACAATATTCAAGTAAATTTTGTTGTGGTTCCTGGCAGGTTTTCTACGGTTTTTCTCGTTTCCACCGTGTCTCATTTTTCCGCCTTCTAAAGCTTCGTGCTCTTTATTAGTCTTATCGTATCTTCGTCTTCACCTTCCCCTTCAATTTAATCCACATCATCATCATCATCATATTATTATTATTATTATTATTATTATTATTATTATTATTATTATTATTATTATTATTATTATTATATACTTAAAACGTTAAGAGTTAGTTTAGAAAGAAATTTGAGCTTTATACTTAACTAAATTTTCTAATTTTTGCATTAAATGAAAGAAATTATTTTGAAAAACATTAATTTTCGGATTACTATACATGAAGCCCTTCGCACATTTTCTCAAACATGGCTCCAAATTTTTTCTGTAATTTTCGTGTAAGAATAGAATAAAATACACTTATAAAGGTGATAAAAGTTCGATTCTTACTGTTAACTCTGAATTTTCGATAATTGCAAAACTTTTTTCGGCGACTTCCTGCAACTACAAAATTTAAGAGAGAGATTTTTCCTTCAAATAAAATTTGCTGTCCGTAATAAGTTCTTTCATTAAGGCAATGTAAATGTTTTTGGAATTTTTAGTCGTTTTCGCGCAATATTGCTTGCAATATGTGCAATTTTAATAACAAAAAAAAGTTTTTATCAAAAACGGCTGCAATTTTTTTCTTTAAACTTTTGCTAGCACTAATGCTAAATGTACTCTTTTAGATAACATAAACGACATTTTGCTCTATTCTTTTGTTTTGTTTTTTTTGAAAAATTACAAAAATGCAATTTTCTTGACTATCCTCTCGCGTTGCTAATATTTATACTAGCAGGAATTTGTTGGTATTATTGTATTTACAAGTAAATGTGCTTTAAATGATGTCTGATAAAGTTTTCACGCAAAGGTAAAACTTTCCTGTGCAAACGAACTCAAATATCCGCATTTGAGTTAGGATCATTGAGCAGAAACGCTCAAACGCCATTTTCTCCAAAACAGCTCCAAATGTTATCTTCAAAATTTTCGTACGGATAGTGCTAATTTTTACTTTTTTACTTTTTACTTTTTTATATTTTTACTTTTTAATTTGCACTTTTTAAGATGAAAAAATTATTTTTGCTGCGTTCTTTTTTTTATTTTTTTAAATTATACTAATGTAATTGTTCTTAAATATCTCTCACGCCTTTAGTATGTACATTTCCAGCAACTTGTATACATTATTATATTTGTAATTGCTTTAAATTACTTCCAATAAAGTTTTTCGCAAATTCAAAAGATTCCTGTGAAAAAGATCTTCATATTTCACATTTACTGTAAAGCTTAAACGCCTTTTCTCAAAAACGATTCAACATTTTTCAATTAAAATTTCTTTAAGAACGAATTTTTACTCTTCTATAACATTCTTAAGATAATATTTCGGTTCTAGCATTAGGAAACCGAAAAAATAAGATTTTTTAAAAAATGTACATTGGGCGCCTATAGAAGGCAACTGGCTAGAGTATCTGGCAAGTCCGATAAGCTAACCCAGGTCAAAGAAAACAAAACTAACTAGTACGAGAAAGTCTGTGCCATTCTGTAGCACCTCTAGTTTATTTCATGGTAACATTTAAAATAGTATTATTTGAAAAATATTTACGGGAGACCGCATTTGAAATTGCCCTCTCCGCTGAAATAATTTCTGAATTCACCCCTAATTCCTGGTGAATTTCTACTCAGGAGTCACCTCTCTAATTTTGTCGGCAGAGTTCAGGTTAAGGACGTTTAGCCCATAATTCTTACCTACACATGTCTTTATAATGTTACAGAACTAGAAACATATGGCTACAAAATTGATGAGACACCGGATTTGGGCAATACCACACCACAATGATGAAGTATTCATTAACTGTTAATTATATGACTTTTCCGCTTGTCACGAGCATAAACCTATACTACAATTTGAATTGATATGAACGTTCATATGTGATAGACATTCATGGTTACCTTTTGAACATTTTATTTGCTGTTGCTGTTAACGGAGATTGAATGTACAGAAGAAATTAATTGAAAAGAATGTTGTGCAAATGCACATTTCTTTTTTATACTAAAATAGCGTTATATGTTTTTGCAGTTGAATATTGTGAATTTAAAGTTATATTTTAATTACTTTTTAGGCAATGCAAGTGTTAATCTTTTATGAGAAGTTAAGAGATGAATTTTGTAACTGTTATTGACTTAATGTGCATTAGAAATTTATTGACATATTCTAAATGACTGTTGTTGCAATATTTACTTTCAAATTCAAAAGATTAATATTGTAAAATTGAAAAATAATTATATTAATATATACTCTTTGCTGAGATATTTTATGTACTGAGCAACAGGGCATTTCTATTGAACGAATACATATAATGCTTCTACAATGAATTTGATATAGCAATTATCTTTATGAATATCCTCACAAGTAGTGGCTGCAGCTGATTAACAATCAAGAAAATCCTGTTCGGATCACTGACAGACAATGAGTTTGGAATGAAATAAATTAAATAAATTTTAAAAATTGACTTGAATTTTCTTTGCATTATTCCAAGGAGTCCGAGTATTATTAGCCCAGTTATCCTTTCAAAGCTTCAGGCTACCAATAATCGCCCAAGAAGAAATTTCTCTCATTCGCAAAACATTGCACATTTTTCTCTTGAATAACTTTTCAAATATACTCATTCATTGCCATAGTAATAATAAATCGTTGGACCAAATCATTAATAATCATAAATTGTTTTACAAGTTTTTTAATACAATTATGAGATTACGATTATGAGACCCCACAGCAAGTATTACTTAGTACAATAGAATTTTCGTATCAATTTTGAGTGACTGTACTGTTATATCATTGCTTTTATATTTTTTTTAATTTTAAAAGAAAATTACTAAATTACCATAGTACTTATAATGTCCTTGAAAGTCCCCTGCAAACATATTGAGCCATGCGGCCTCTATAACAGTCCATAATTGCAAAAGTGTTGCTGGTGCAGGATTTTGTGCACGAACTGACCTCTATTATGTTCTATATATGTTAGATGGGTCTATCTACGTGGCCAAATCGTTCGGTCTAATTGACCAGAATGTTCTTCAAACAAGTGGCTAACAATTGTGGCCCGTTGACATGGCGCATTGTCATCCAAAAAAATTCGATCGTCTTTTAGGGAACGTGAAGTTTACGAATGGCTGCTTATGTTCTCCAAGTAACTCAACATAACAAATTCCAGTCTATGATATCTTTAGTTGGACCAGAAGACCCAGACCATTCCATGTAAAAACCGCCCGCATCAATATGGAGGCACCACCAGCTTGCAAAGTGACTTGTCGACAATTTGAGTCCTTGGGTCAGTGGGGTCACACTCGAATCCTGCCACCATCTCTTACCAACTGAAATAGGACTCATCTGACCAAGCCACAGTTTTCCAGTCTTCTAGGGTTTAACGATATGGTCTCGAGCCCAGGAGACGCGCTGCAGACGATGTCGTGCGGTTGGCAAAGGTACTCGAGTCGGTCTTCTGCTGCCATAGTTCATTAAAGCCAAATTTCGCCGCACTGTCCTAACGGCTACATTCGTCGTACGCCCCACATTGATTTCTGCGTTTATTTCAAGCAGTGTTGCTTGTCTGTTAGCACTGACAACTCTACGCAAACGCCGCTGCACTCACTCATTTAGTGAAAGTCGTCAGCTAGTGCTTTGTCCATGGTCAGAGGTTACACCTGTAATTAGGTATTCTCACACGCTCTCACTCTGTGAATGTTGGAATATTAAATTCCCTTACAATTTCCGAAATGAAATGTTCAATGCGTCTAATTCCAACTACCATTCCGTGTTCAAAGTCTGTTAATTCCTGTCGGGTGGCCGTAATCACGTCAGAAACCCTTTCACATCAATCACTTGAATGCTCTGCCAATGCACTGTCCTTTTATATCTTTTGTACACTTTGATACTTATTCCCATCTGCAATTTTGCATATTGCTGTCCCAAGACTTTTGTTTCCTCAGGGTATACGCTCACAATTGTGATCTGTTAACACCCCTAAATGTTTCTGGAAATGTCTACCTCGAACTCCTTCAAGAGAGCTGATATAACGAGTCGTCCATAAAGTACGTAACGCTAAAGAGGGGAGGGGGTATGAAGCAGCGTTACGCTGCGTTACATAGGGGCGAAAGGTATTCTATTAGCGTTATATAAAATTCATATTTTTAACATATTTAGATCATTTGTTGCAATACATCCTTTTTTGAGCCTTATACTAAAACATTAAAATACCTATTTTTTAAACATAAATAATTTCAGGATATTAGAAATTGCTACAATAAATGCAAATATTTTTTCATCAATTTTGTATTAAATCTTTAAGATTACGAAGAAAATATTCAAAACTGATCTGTGGTGTAATGGTTTTCTGTCTCTATCATCCCGTATTCACGGCCCCACGCTGGGGCGCCACTATAATGGTTTTGGCCTATCCTACCTGCTCTATTCATTTACGCACCCACGTTGGTGCCACTGGAAGCGATCTCTCCCGATCCCTCCTCACTAATTTTATATCATAATCCTATACTTCATAGAATCTACTTCGTTTGGTTGAGCGCCTGGTTTCGTTGACATTCTCTGACAAAAATAATATCCTCCCTCACCTGTTGCCCGTACCTCAGCTAGCATATACAAATAGAGCCTTACCTGGGCGTGACTACTGTGATCATTCCATACGGAATTGAAACGGTGTATCTGCACGCTCGTGCCTGGGTCAGTTTCTAGCTAAATACAAAACAGTACTCATAATTTAGGTATACATGAGCTGCAATGAGCGTTCATTCATTTATTTGCTTTTCCTCTCCATTAACAAGTTGTCAAGGTAGCTATTTGACACCCCTTTTATATGAATTGCCCCTTTTATGGCATGCAAAATTTTACACTATGACATAAATACCCTGGATTTAAAACATGAACAAATACAAAAATCATTCATACTTAAAGAACATAAACAAAATAAACATTCATACCGGAATGCGCATTCTGTCGTGACTTTATACTGTTATTTTACTCTTAACTTAATTAGCATGACTTGGTCTTCGACAGAATCTTCAAAATTTATTCCCCCCTTTACTTTATATATATATATATATATATATATATATATATATATATATATATTTGTTCATGCGACTTTCCTGGTGCTGCTAATATACGGCGACACACACTGCCATCACCCGTCGTCGACCGATGTTTTTGTACACAGCTCGTGTACCCAACCCCATCAAATCAGCCGCTACCAGTTCTTTAAGTCACCATCAAAGTCCTCGTTCAAAACTATTACGATGCACCTCGCACGAACTCATCAAGTTCCATAAAAATGTTCGATCGTTTTCGCGTCCTAACTTATGCGAATTACTGTTTTGCAATTTTGTCCACTTGTTCGCAGATAATTTAAACTTCACTTCCATGATATTAAAATGTCTTCATCTAATTAATAGCGTTCCCGCATAAACTTTCACTAACTAATTACGCAAAAATTTCGAATTTCCTATCACTCTGATACGGGTCATGCGTACGCTGCGAGAGCTCAACTCACACTGAACTATCCTCTATTTGGCATTGTTGGTCCAGAAGCCGGAAACTTTTTATAAAACACCTGCCCATCACTGCAAAAACATATCGTAATATGTTCATAGTTCTACGTTTTACGGGCGTCTTGCGTCTCATTACTAGTTTCATAAATTGTCTAATATTTAGTTAAGAAATGTCACATCGTCATATTTCTTCCCTTTTTTCCCTTTCTTTAAAATAATTATTTTCATGTTATTCATCCATGATGACGTCACTCCACTACGTCAGGCGGCGCGTCGTGTTTTTTCATTAATCCCTCACGTAATAAATCCAAATATTCAATTTATGTAGGTCCCTTGTTAATTTTCCCGTGCCGTGGCTAATTTTGTCATGATCCAAATATTATACTCTACAATTCCAGGAAGTTTGAAGTCATTTCATGAAGGCGTTCTCGAGATATTTATGAAAACTGGTTTCTTTCATACTTTTGCTATCACAACAATGGGTTCCATTTTCTACGTTTCTATGCGTTCTGCGTGCAATTTGTACCGTTTCTTGTATCTTCTTAACTCGCGGTTCGATTTTCCTGATTTTTGCCATAAAATTTTCCTGAAATTCTGTTCTGACCATTGTTTATATTGTCCTTTCACGCTTTTCGCGTTTTCCGCTAATTTCTGAAAATTATATGTCCGCGGCGTCGTCGTCTATTGTTTCTTCTGTAGTTTAATGTCTATCAGATTAAAAAATAAAATTTTGCTTTCGGGATCTGCGCGTTCTGGGGTTGTTGCAAATCATTACAGTAGTATTTTGTAGAATACATTTAAATTGGCGCAGTAGACTCTCGCCCATGCATCATCCACAAAGACGGCGCGTGCATGACTTGTGAACAGAAATTGTCTCGCCTATGCGGCCTTCTTTCACTCAAAATGTGCCCCCAATCGTATTGTTAGGTACAGTCAACACCAACAACAAATTCCCTCTTTAATTATCATAAATTTTAATACACAACAAATAAAATGAATACAGTTTTTTACTGAGCTATAATTTATTTTCACTTCTTCCATTTACAAGTGGAGACGGTGTTGTCGCAAGTGTTACGTAATTATTTAGGAGAGTTGAATCGCGCGTTTCGGGTGAGTTACAGGGCGTATTAAAGTACTCCAAATTTGCGTTACGTAATTTATGGAGAGTCCCTAAGCAATATACAATCCTTCTTTTAGTAATGAACCTCTCACACACTTCCTGGTACGGATTCCTACATTACTGTCTCTCCGAAGCATTCACTAATCCACTGAGACTTTATATAGGAGAGCGCATGATGGTAAATCAGATTTATGTTTGGTAAGTTTTTATAAGACCATGAGACATTAATTCACTCTTTCTCCAATCACGTTGGTAGACGCAATTTGTAAATTAATTAAATCACTTCTAACTCGAATGTACTACACGCTTCATTTACATTTACAGTCATGTACCACCAAGGGGGCATGCAGGGAGGGGGGAGGTAGTGTTATGAGTAAGAAGAACCCTTAGAATGGAATAAACTGGATGGGATGAACGGAGGTGTTTAAAGAACAGCCATAACATGATACATACGGCGTGGGGATGAGATGAGCGAGTCGTTATTAGAGGGAGGACCAGAGAAGACATGATGGGGCTGGACGGAGGTGGGAGGTGTTTGCAGTGAGGTCATGGCAGTCCGGATAGCACGTGCGTGGGAGACGGGCGATATGTCATAAAGGAGAGGACGAGGGTGGGAGAGACGGGACGTGTTTGCAATTCGGCCATGGCAGGCCAGGTAGCTGTGCGGGCGAGACGGGTGAAGCGTGATGAGCGAGAGGAACACAGAGCGGAAAGGGCTGGGTGGGAGAGACTGGACGTGTTTGCAATTCGGTCATGGCAGGCCAGATAGGCGTGCGAGCGAGACGGGTGAAGCTTGATGAGCGAGAGAAACCGAGAGGGGAAGGGGTTGGGTGGGAGAGACGGGACGTGTTTGCAATTCGGCCATGGCAGGCCAGGTAGGTGTGCGGGCGAGACGGGTGAAGCGTGATGAGCGAGAGGAACACAGAGCGGAAAGGGCTGGGTGGAAGGGACGGGACGTGTTTGCAATTCGGCCATGGCACGCCAGATAGGCGTGCGGGCGAGACGGGTGAAGCGTGATGAGCGAGAGAAACAGAGGTCGGAAGGGGCTGGGTGGGAGAGACGGGACGTGTTTGCAATTCGGCCAAGGCAGGCCAGATAGGCGTGCGGGCGAGACTGGTGAAGCGTGATGAGCGAGAGGAACAGAGAGGGGGAAGGGGTGGGTGGAAGAGACGGGACGTGCTTGCAATTCGGTCATGGCAGGCCAGATAGGCGTGCGAGCGAGACGGGTGAAGCGTGATGAGCGAGAGAAACCGAGAGGGGAATGGGTTGGGTGAGAGAGACGCGACGTGTTTGCAATTCGACCATGACAGGCCAGATAGACGTGCGGGCGAGACGGGTGAAGCGTGATGAGCGAGACAAACAGAGAGCGGAAGGAGCTGGGTGGGAGAGACGGGACGTGTTTGCAATTCGGCCAAGGCAGGCCAGATAGGCGTGCGGGCGAGACTGGTGA